>JAFMSR010000016.1:40316050-40493924 GCA_022818135.1 Saxidomus purpurata
TCTTCATTATCAAGCTAAGATAAATTAGGATAAACTATGTCCCGGGCAACTCGAAAGCTTGCAATGAGGCATTTTGTCTGTGGCTGTCTAATGGTTATTCTTGGTAAATTTACAATGATTAGATTTCTCCTGAAATAAATTACACTGTAAAAAAGTCAATAACTTCAGAATTTTTCAGTTAATAACACAATCATGACTAAATGATATCAACTTAGGGCATGATTACAGACAAAGAGAATGGAATACATGTACAATTAACCATGAATTGTGTAAGTGGTAATCTGGTTAAAAAACGCACATGATGATGTTATATCCCTAAGACTTACTAAACACTCAGCTTTACAATCCTGTATTAAGGAGCTATCAGCTATCAGTGACCTTTTGTATTGTCTACTCATCACATGTGACCAATAAGGAAAGTGTCAAATTTGCCAGAATGTTGGACTGACTGCCTTATAGAACTAGTGTGCTACATAATTGTATGAACCTCTCAGGCATTGCAGCATTTTTAAAGATACTTTTTCAACTTAACTTTACAGGACACAAGCTCACAGACATTCCAATAAAGAAGGAAATAGAAGGGGCGACTATGAACCTTTACTTCCGGATGAAGAGAATGTACAAATGGCAGAAGAGGGAGGGCCTAGAAATCCAGAATTGACTGTGTCTGACAAACCTGATATACAACATCCCAAGAATATCAATGTTAGGGCAGCTTTTATACATGTGATAGGTGATATTATACAGAGTATGGGAGTATTGCTGGCTTCTATCATAATCAAACTAAAGGTAAGCTTCACACAGCCTCCTGTTGCTTGACAGCTTTGGTTGTAGTAAAATGAATAAAAACTGTCAGTTTGAATGCATCCAGAGTTGCTGTTTTCTGTATCCACAAATTAATTCAACTGAAAAAATGTTTTTTTTTTTTGCAAAGTTTGATGCTCATGAATTTATTTTCATTCACAATATTCAGGATTATAGCTGAATTCAATATCTGTAGATTAGATTATGACAGCAGTTATATAACTTGATGGAATGGTATGATTTGATTGCATTTTTCAACAAGTGTTTATATCATTTTACAACAGAGGTGCAGAATACGTCTATACTTAATAATATGCTATCTCTTTTACATATACTTTTGAATATCATAAGACCTCATACTCAAATAAATGACAGTAGGAATCATTGGAATGCAACATTCAGTAAGTTTTGTCTCTGCAGATTATTTATTTCCTTGTATTTAACATTGGAATCACCATTAATGTAATACTTTGTATTTGCATTTCAGCCAGAGGAGAAATATCGTCTAGCAGATCCTATATGTACATTCCTGTTCTCAATACTTGTTCTTTTTACCACTGTTAATGTATTGAAGGACACTCTCAGAATTATCATGGAAGGTAAGACAACTTGCATCCTCAGTTGTCATTAAAAATTGTGATTAAAGCGACTGCACTCCAGATGGACAAGTTACGCTAAAAAAAGAAAATTTTCAATTTCAAGAAAACAATTGTCATTACTGTATCAGGGGCATTGTATTATGATAACGTGACAAGTTTTCTAACAAAAGAAACAATTAAAATGTGTTGTTTTGCTTACTTTTATTGTAGAAAATATCACCCCGTGACTAACGGGGTGGGCTCTTTGGTATATCAATATTTTTAACTCGCATCAAATCAGCTGACTCCGTAGTGTAGTAGGTTAAGCCCCTGTAAATTTTTTGTAAGCGCAAAGATCCGAGTTCAAAACCTGGCTCGGGTAAATATTTTTTTTCTACCTTTATTTTTAGCTCTTACACAAAGAAAATAATCTTGATGCTGACAAATTGAATATATATTGATTTTACCAAAAAATTAAAATTTACTAAGAATTTGGAGTGCAGTCGCTTTAAAAATACTTCCTTAATTATCATTTAAGGTACGAAATTTGAGGATTATTTGAGAACAGCCTCACACTTTTCATGAAAAATGAAATGGTTCATAATTGTTTATTAGGAGACTTCTAAAATTGTTATGAAAGATAACATGGTTGTTGATTCAGGGATGCTCTCACCATTATGATGCAAAGTCACATACCTATCTATCTATCTTCCTGTACTGTCGAACCCTCTTCAGGGACTTAGACAATTCCGTGCGCATCAAGCCACAAAGACTGTTAGTAGAAATAAAAATTAAAAAAGAAACAGGTCAAAATAGGAGAGAAGGGGGAATAATTATGTTAATGATTAAAAGATAAAAACAGGGGTGGAGGCAGGTTATGATAGGGCATGATCAATACAGGATAGGATAGGATAGGCAGGCTGTTTACAATCATTGCAGCTACTAAGAGGAAGTTAACATGATCACATGCAGCTTTGGAAAGGTCTGTAACAGCCCTGTTTTAAGGAACAGTGTCACAGATTTTTATCTCCTACATCTCTGCTAAGGAGGTGTATATAATGGGGTAGGAATTATGTTTTACAACATTAATAGTTTTTTGTTAGCTCACCTGGGTGAGCTTTTCTAATTGATGATTGTCCGTAATCCGTCAGCATTTTGTTTCAAATGACATCTCCTCTGAAACCACTAGGCCAATGATGATAAAATTATGCAGGAATGTTCCTTGCATGAAACTCTACCAAAATTGTTCAAAGAATTCCATTCCATGCAGAACTCTGGTTGCTATGGCAACAAATAGGAAAAACTTTAAAAATCTTCTTCTCTGAAACCACAAGGCCTAGAGCTTAGATATTTGGCATGTAGCATTGTCTAATAGACCTCTACCAAGATTGTTCAAATTATGACCCCCTGGTCAAAATTGACCCCGCACAGTTTGTCACTTAGTTTTGCTTAGGCTTTATATAGGAAAAACTTTAAAAATCTTCTTCCCTGAAACCACAAGGCCTAGAGCTTAGATATTTGGTATGTAGCATTGGTTAGTGGACCTCTACCAAGATTGTCCAAATTATGACCCCCGGGGCAAAATTGACTTCACGCAGGTGTTTACTTAGTTTTGCATAGGCTTATATAAGAAAAACTTTAAAAATCTTCTTTTCTGAAACCACAAGGCCTAGAGCTTAGATATTTGGTATGTAGCATTGGCTAGTGGACCTCTACCAAGATTGTTCAAATTATTACCCCCGGGTCAAAATTGACCCCGCACCGGGGGTCACTTAGTTTAACATAGGCATATATAGGAAAAACTTTAAAAATCTTCTTCTCTGAAACCACAAGGCCTAGAGCTAAGATATTTGGCATGTAGCATTGGCTAGTGGACCTCTACCAAGATTGTTCAAATTATTACCCCCGGGTCAAAATTGACCCCGCACCGGGGGTCACTTAGTTTAACATAGGCATATATAGGAAAAACTTTAAAAATCTTCTTCTCTGAAACCACAAGGCCTAGAGCTAAGATATTTGGCATGTAGCATTGGCTAGTAGACCTCTACCAAGATTGTTCAAATTATTACCCCCGGGTCAAAATTGACCCTGCACCGGGGGTCACTTAGTTTAACATAGGCTAATATAGTAAAAACTTTAAAAATCTTCTACTCTGAAACCACAAGGCCTAGAGCTTAGATATTTGGCATGTAGCATTGTCTAATAGACCTCTACCAAGATTGTTCAAATTATGACCCCCTGGTCAAAATTGACCCCGAACAGTTGTCACTTAGTTTTGCATAGGCTTTATATAGGAAAAACTTTAAAAATCTTCTTCCCTGAAACCACAAGGCCTAGAGCTTAGATATTTGGTATGTAGCATTGGCTAGTGAACCTCTACCAAGATTGTCCAAATTATGACTCTCGGGTCAAAATTGACTTCACGCAGGTGTTTACTTAGTTTTGCATAGGCTTATATAAGAAAAACTTTAAAAATCTTCTTTTCTGAAACCACAAGGCCTAGAGCTTAGATATTTGGTATGTAGCATTGGCTAGTGGACCTCTACCAAGATTGTTCAAATTATGACCCCTAGATCAAAATTGACTCCCTTGCAGTTTTACAAAGGCTTATATAGGAAAAACTTTAAAAATCTTCTACTCTGAAACCACAAGGCCTAGAGCTTAGATATTTGGCATGTAGCATTGCCTAGTAGACCTCTTCAAAGTTTGTTAAAATTATGACCATAAAGTCAAAATTGACCCTTGCCCGGGGGGGGCGTTGTTTTATAAAGACGTATACATTGTATATAGGAAAACCGAAAACCTATTCGGTATATAACATTGTCTAGTGATCTTCCACCAGGCAAGTGGACTTGTACCAAGGTGAGCGATATAGGGCCATCTTGGCCCTCTTGTTAAAAATAGTATTCATATTCTGTTTCCATTTCATTACCATATTGGTATGTTAGTTGGATTATAACTTTTACAGTACCTATAAGAGCATACATTTCTTTTGTAGACAAATAATTAATGACAATCATTTTACATTACATTACAGGAGTGCCCCGTGACACAAATTATTTCTCAATCAAGCAGAGTTTACAGAAGATAGGAGGTGTGAGAGCTGTACATGGTCTGTCTGTCTGGTGTCTGACACTCGAGAAAAATGCCCTCGCTGTACACTTAGCTATAGGTGAGTATATATAACTTCAGGTGAGCTCATTTCCTATAGGTGAGTAGATTAACTTCAACCGAGTACATTAGCTATCAGCAAGTGCATTTGACTTCACATCAGTACATAAGGTGAGAACATTCAACTGTAGGTGATTATTTTTAATTTCAAGTGAGTATGTATAAGTACATTTCACTTTTAAAATTAGATGAGTACTTTTATCTTAAAATGAATACTTTGTAGTGTAATTTACTACACTAGCTGTAGATTAGTAAACTTTTGGCTAGTTAGTTGAGTACATTTATTTAAAGTTGAGTGTTTTAGCTTAAAGTCAATACATTTAACAGTCATGGGTTGGTAATATTTAAAATCCGGTAAAACAATTATCTTTAGGTGAATACATTTAAATTTATGGGAGCTCATTAGTTATTGTCACTGGTGCATGAAACCTAAGGTATGTGTAGCTTTATGTGAATACCATTTAACTTAAAGTGGAATTATGCACATTTTTTTTCAAGTAAAAATCAAGCTGAAATAGGTGTGTGTACAAAAGGGTAGAAGAAATAACAGCTTTTAACCCAATACACCAAACTGTTCCCGCTACCAGTATGAAATAAAAGCTTTCCAAATATTACTATTTTTATTTTGACTGAGAGAGCCTTTTTAGAAAAAAGCAACTGGATGCAGGAGTTGCTTCCGATCCACCGCCGAAATCTCTACCAATAACAACAACAACACAAGGGAGATCACTGCGAAGAAAGGACTTATTATTTTATCAGTCTGATTTTTTTATTTCTAAAGCACCAACTTCAAATACTAATGCGTCATTATCATTAATTTAACACATTTAAATGCACAGCAACCAAAAATTGCTTTTATAAAACTGTCACCAAATACACTATGTGCACTTTTTGTGCAGTAAGATGCGCATAATGTCACTTTAACGGAAGTCTGATTTTTCAACTGCATTTTAATATGAGGTTAGTATGTGTAACTTTATGTGAGGTGAGTTCATTTAACTTGAGGTACCCGAGTGTGTGCTCAGCTGACTCTGGAGAATCTTATACTGTTGCCTTTTTCAGATAAATTCCATTTACGCCTTGGAGTAGTTAGAATATGCATATACTGGTTCATTATGACAATAACGACTGCAGTGAATTTATTTGTAAAAGTTCCTATTTCAGCCCCTTTGGGCCTTTTCATTGACTAGCATGAGGTATAATGCCTTAGTATAATGAAATGAATTTTGTGGGGATGTTGTAGAAAAGATAAATCAGACATTTACTTCTACTAAAGATAATGCTCAAGTGTGTTATTACAAAATACTGTTGGGGCAGGTGCAGAGTTGTCAAAACAATGTTATCTTCTTTTTCTTCTTGTTGTTTGAAATATTGGGTTACATGGGTAAAACAAAACATATGAAACAAACTGACAATTTGTTAAGTTTCCAAAATTAATTTCTTAAATCAGGGTGTAACACAAGATCTTTTTTGTTGTAAAACCTTTGTATGACACTCTGGATGTACTTATGATAAAATTAAAGCCAGTGTTGAGTGTTAAAGAGTTGGTACTTATCTTATTTTCTTCTCATCTAATTTCAGATAAAACAGCGAATCACCAGAAAGTTCTGTATGAAGCTGGCCAGGTGCTGAAAGACCGCTACAACCTAGTCCATACAACTATACAAGTTGAGGAATTTAAGTCAGACATCATGGCCAGATGCATGTCTTGCCAAGAACTCAAGAAATAGTTGTCATAATGATTTTAATAATGGAAGTTTTTTGTTGAAGCAACTTTGGTCAAAATGTTTTGTTCTATATGTCACAACACTATAACACACCCGTCTGACATTGAGGTTGCAGCTTTTAGGATTGCCAACTGCAGTTACCTGTTTTAATTGCAATATTGTCTATAGTGTATACCATTTAAACATGGAATCAAAAGTTTAAAGAAAGTTTTTGAAATCATTTAATATCTTAAACATTCTGCTTACTTTTACATTTATGGTTTATGGGATAATTAATCATCTAGTTTAATGGAAGAATTGACAAAGGCAAATTTATCCATAGCTCTATAGCACAGAAATGTCTCATGAAAGAATGGACATCTTTTGTTTAGTCTGATTTATACGGATATGATATCTTAGCAGAGGAATCATCTCTCTTTACTAATGGATTGTTTGACTTGGTCAGAAGACATTATATCTTAAAGGGGCACTCCCTAGATCTAGCAGATTATATTCTCCAAACATGAATAATTTATTCAATGAATGTAAAATGATAAATAAATACAATTTGATTAAAGAACAACATATTATATTAAAAAAAGCCTAATTTTAGCACAAATAATCAACATTGAGAACTGTTGTTGTAAATCACTATTCACCCATTAATTATACAACAACAACATTACATAAATTATTGAATGTTTTATGGTACTGCAACATATTTCTAAAACGAAAATTTACTGATAATGACAGGAATGTGTAGCTTAGACGTCCAGTTAAAGTAACACTACTTGCAACTATTTTATTAGTTCTGATTTTTTAGTTATTTAAAATGAGACCAGTTTTCGGGAGTGCCTCTTTAAATGGGCTTTAGGTGCATTAGAGTTGCAGCATTGTGACGCTCTGGTAACAACAATGTTGTTGTGGTTTCATTTTTAGCTCGACTATTCGAAGAATAAGGAGACTATTGCACTCGCCCCAGCGTTGGCGTCGGCGTCTGCGTTGGTTGAAGTTTTTCATAAAGTCAAATATCTTGAATACTATCAAAGGTATTGACTTGAAACTCAAACTATATGTTTACCATCAACATCTTCACCTGAGGAAACAATCCCCATAACTCTGTTTTGATTTTTGACAGATTGATGCCCCTTTTTAACTTAGAAATTTTGGTTAAAGTTTTTTATAAATTCAAATATCTTGAATACTATCAAAGGTATTGACTTGAAACTCAAAGTATGTGTCTACGATCAACATCTTCACCTGAGGAAACAATCCCCATAACTCTGTTTTGATTTTTGACAGATTTATGCCCCTTTTTAACTTAGAATTTTTGGTTAAAGTTTTTTATAAATTCAAATATCTTGAATACTATCAAAGGTATTGACTTGAAACTCAAAGTATGTGTCTACCATCAACATCTACACCTGAGGAAACAATCCCCATACTCTTTTTTGATTTTTGACAGATTGATGCCCCTTTTTAACTTAGAATTTTTGGTTAAAGTTTTTTTTTTAAATTCAAATATCTTGAATACTATCAAAGGTATTGACTTGAAACTCAAAGTATGTGTCTACCATCAACATATACCCTAAGGAAACAATTCCCATAACTCTGTTTTGATTTTTGACAGATTTATGCCCCTTTTTACTTAGAAGTGTTGGTATTTTTTTTTGTAAATTCAAATATCTTGAATACTATATAAGGTATTGACTTGAAACTCAAAGTATGTGTCTACCATCAACTTATACACCTGAGGAAACAATTCCCATAACTCTGTTTTGATTTTTGACAGATTTATGCCCCTTTTTAACTTAGAAGTTTTGGTATTTTTTTTTTGTAAATTCAAATATCTTGAATCTATATATAAGGTATTGACTTGAAACTCAAAATATATGTTTACCATCAACATCTACACCTGAGGAAACAATCCCCATAACTCTGTTTTGATTTTTGATAGATTTGTGTCCCTTTTTAACTTTTGAATGTTTTGTTAAAGATAGAATACTATCGAGCGTATTTACTGTCAACATCTTCACCAATGTTTTTGATTTTTGACATATTTATGCCCTTTTTAACTTAGAATTTTGTCACAGTTTTTCCAGACTAAAATGGAAATACTCAAAATGGCTTTCTTTTTGAAATGTCTAGAATAATTATGCAGCATGAAGCGGTCATGCTTTTTTAATTCTATACATATCATTTTGAAAAGTTACAAAATTATTCATGATCAAATATACAAGGTCATGTTTTCTTTGAAATTATCCCCCCATCCTCCCTCCAGTTGGCTTGCAGAATCCAGAGTAAGGCCTTGAATGCAATGTACATTTACAAAGGTCTTTGAACAAGTTTCATATCTTTGACCTTAATTCTTATAGACAATTACACAATACTCCTGTTCTTAGACAAAAACCCCATTTTACCAAAGTTTTCAGCTGCTGTCATATCTTGTTAAAGGATGTCATATGAAGTATTTTTTGTAGACACAGTTCATTTATATAAACAGAATTTTTTATAGCAATTTTCTGTTATTTTGAGTTAGAATGAAGAGTCACGTGTTATTGGAGATGACAATCTTTACTCATATTTTATCTCAGATTTTGTCTTGACATGCATGAGAATATTCCAGTTGCATCGTTAAACCCTATTCCCTGTCATTTTCATCTTGTATATAAGTTATCATATCATACCTGTTTTAAACTGTATTCATGATTCATTCATACTGTTTTGTGATTTTATGTTGGTGACAAGGGCCATCATTCAGAAATCCATTATATGTGATCCTCCCAGGACCAGAAATTCTTACTGGTATTTTGTGCTTTTACAGGGAGTGTTTTTGTATATAACTTGTGCAAGAGATGAGTTCAAGGAACAGGCCAGAAGCTTTACTTAAGTGTTCTCAGAATCCAACCACCAGCCAGTGTAATAACTGAAAAGGAAAGTGTTACACATACTGTTATTTATAAAAAATGTTCATATATGGGCATTGAAGGTCGAGATATTTGTGAAGGAATTGTACACATTTAATAGATTTACAAGAGTAGAGGACATCTATTCATATAGTCTGTATGATTGAAATATACATTCCAACAATCTGTTGGAAGCTTGAACTTATGCCGTACATGTCCTGCTAATTTTTTTGCCATTTTTAACAACTTCTCCATCTTGTTATTTATCCATTTCCATAACTTCTTGCAAAATATGTATTTGAAATATATGTTTGAAAATGTCTTACAAAAAGTCCCATCTGTTGGAATATAGCAATGGTTCATCAAGGGAATATTTTTTTAAGTATTTGTACAGTAGAATTCATCAGTAGGAGAATTCATAAAGTTGAATTTTCATAAATTTTGTTTTTTCGTAGAATTTCAATGAAGTTTCCGTATTATTTTATAGATATTTGTATGTCTCATAGTATCAAAACATTAACCTGTAGACAGCGGCAAATTACCCACTCTGAACAAGGTTCCTGAAGATCTGAAGCTGTTTCTGCTCAAATCTTGCCCAACACAGTCACAATAGAATGACATAGCTGCTGAATACAGCTGAGAAATATGACAACTATTTCAGCAGTTATAGTTTTATGTGTTGTTAGTGACTTGGTTGTCTGCTGAATATGGAGAATATGATATCATCAAAATTCTTTAAGGCCACTATCTAGATTTTACTTTGCACAATGAATTTATATAATAAATTCATAGATTTCTAATAATCACTATACTATATATGTTTATTACATAAGGCAGACTTTGACCCAATGTAGGTGATGTGTTGGAAAGATGCAGAACTGTTTTAGGGAAATGATGTGTAACTAAATATCACACACAAACATGAAACACATTGTCAAATTTATATTTGTTCATGAAGAGGTAAGATTTAGATTGTTAAGGAATACAAGCTTTCTTCACATTCTAAATCTTGTCATTGTTTATAAAGTAGTTCTTGTAAAACAAGACTCTTGGCTGTTGAAATTAAAATTGGACGGAAAATAGCAAGGAAATCAAAATGATTACCGGTAACATTCTCATTACTAATTAGCAATGAAAATTTGTAAATACAAATGTATATCCTGATAAAACTGGGAATAGTGGGCCTTGAAGATGCAGATAAATGAAAATCAGCCAGAAATTAACCCCCACAGATTTTATGTTTCCTTTAAGTTGTAAGAATTTCTTTACATATATCATATTTCCAATGTAACTATTGCAATTTTCAGCATGTCTGTATTCTTAAGAGAAGGCAATTACCTCCACAACAAAACAGCTGGTCAACCAATTAAATTGTCAGTTTAGTTTTTAGAATCTCGGTGACGTTTCTGTCAATTTAATTTTTTCAAAGGTTAATTAATTGTTTTGTTGTGGCATGTTAGGCTTCACAGCTGTACATAGTTTTGAATTCTTAGCTGATCTGTTAAATAATGAGCTAAAGTGTATTTACCCAGTCTCACTATCTGTCGAAAACAACATTAAGTTTTATAGCAAGTTAAAAAATCAGTGAATCTGTATAAAGGATTGATATGAGACTCCACATGTTAAACAGAGACCTTATCCTAGTGCCTGTAAAGCTAAGCATCTTAATGTACCAAGATTTACAGTTTTGTGGCATGTTTTTGTCAGCTTAAACCAAGAGATGAAATTTCGTGTATTATTTCGGCATCAGTAGTTTAGGATCTTGCTGAAGCAAGGGCCATCACTCTAGTTTGCATAACAATTCGATTTATTTCAATCATATTCTCTGGTTGAAGTTTTACTGTGAATTGATATCATGTCTGAGTAATTGCTCGAATAGTTTTTGGAAAACTTAACATTAATTTTGTCTTTCTCATCTGTAAGAGAGTTAAAAGCCATGTACAATACCTCTACTTTGTTATTCCCCATCAAAAGCTGAGGGATATAGTTTTGGTCATGCCAGTTCACTCTTCTATCCACATATCTAAGACATATTGAAAGTATTTGAATTATGCTTGGTAGAAATGTTTACAGTGACATTGCAATTTCAGTTAGATTGCGTATGATATTATAATTATGGCTCTTGGTAACTTTTCTTACATTTTCAGTATAGACACTAAGTTAACATAGTTACACTAGAAGGACCACTGCTTAGAATTCTTTAAACTTTAAAGTATCTTTGATGTGTAACTAAATATCACATACAAACATGACACAAATTGTCAAATTTATATTGGGGATACACATTCCACTATTTATATTGAATTGTTACTTCTTTCAATTATGGTACGGCTAACAGATGTTCAGACGGGTCATAAACTGACAAATTTTTGGAAAATTGCTGATGAATGATAGATCTTTGTACTATTTTAGATGATGTCTAATTCTTTATTCCTTCAAATCACCATGAAGGTTTACATGTGTTTCTATTTTCTTTCAGTATACTTTTCACTTGGAATAGGTGGTCATGTTGTACTCAGGCGGCTGCAGTGTTTCTGCTTGGTGTAGACTTAATAGTTAATACTGAGATATATATATAAGAACTTTGAGAAAACTGTGATATATATGTATATATATATGTAAAATGTCAAAAGATACGTGGGAATAAGTAAATAATTAAAAAAATGAAAATAACAGTATTTGGGTTTGGCGAAAGACCCATAGAGAGCTGTCTATTTTCAATTTTGTGTATATGTGTATATAGATAGGTAGTAAAGAAAACCATGTCGACTTTATAAGCTTGTGTGAATATGTTTTAAATATTGCTTCAGTCACAAATTATCATAGATAATTTTAATGTTTGTAGTCTTAAGATGTACGTGTATATTATTTACTCATACTGCAGAAGAAAAGAATTAAGTGCAATATAACAAGTTATTTGCAAAAGTACTCATTTATTTGTAAACTACAGACTTTGTTACCATGGTTACAGTAAACTACATTATGTTGCAGCTTTTGATATACTTCATATTATAAAGTGAATGTCATTGTTCATACTTAGTTCACCTTTGTAAACAATTGAGTTTGTGACACCATTATTTTATCTTACTTGGTCACAAAGCTACTGGGATCCCTAATATACCTTTTGCCTGACATTTTGTCTTTCCATAACAGTCAATTTGCACACTCAATATGAAAATCATTTTTGAGGTAAGCGGTATTATACATCGCAAAATTTGATGAAAGTTTGGGCAAAGAATCATCTTAGTGAGATTGTGTACTCATTTAATGCTTGATCTATGCTGGTTTATAGTTAAGGTCAAGGTCAGAGGTTTTAGCTTAGAAGGTTTTGATGTTCCGTTCAGCTGTAGAAGGTCTCAGTAACATGAAGCTCAAACTTGGTAGAGAGGTAGATTGTTGATGCTCCAACTTGGTACATTGGTTCATTATTTGTAGAATTTAAGACTGTTTTCATGTTAAAAAAAGCAATGCTTCATTATTCAATTGCCTTTCACATTGATTGCAAAACTATGCATATGTTAGCAGATGGGCTATTATTGCAGTCCCATTTGTCTTGAGTAGTCTGATATGAATAAACAATTAGGAACAAGATTTATTGTATGAGGTATTGAGGTTACTATGGGATCTACTTATAAATTTGAACTTAATGTTCTTTGATGTAGTATTATTATTCGGCAATATAATTATAAAATTTATCTCAGCTGATGGCATCAATGTTTTAAGTTCCAAATCCCATGTCCAAAAGTTTATATTTTTGTATTGAAGGAAAATGGAACTGGGTTGTTTATCATATAAACTGTTTCAGAGGGAGGTTTTATCATCATAACCTGTGTAAGTGGTCAACTAGATTGTGCTGGCCCCTGCCTTTTGGTTGACTACATTTTACAGGCCCCTGCCTTTTGGTTGACTACATTGTACAGGCTCCTGTCTTTTGGTTGAGTACATTGTACAGGCTCCTGCCTTTTGGTTGACTATATTGTACAGGCTCCTGCCTTTTGGTTGACTACATTGTACAGGCCCCTGCCTTTTGGTTGACTACATTGTACAGGCCCCTGCCTTTTGGTTGACTACATTGTACAGGCTCCTGCCCTTTGGTAAATTAAATTGTACAGGCTCCTGCTTTTTGGTTGACTACATTGTACAGGCCCCTGTCTTTTGGTTGACTACATTTTACAGGCCCCTGCCTTTGGTTGACTACATTGTACAGGCCCCTGTCTTTTGGTTGACTACATTGTACAGGCCCCTGTCTTTTGGTTGACTACATTGTAAAGGCTCCTGCCTTTTGGTTAACTACATTGTACAGGTCCCTGTCTTTTGGTTGACTACATTGTACAGGCTCCTGTCTTTTGGTTGTTTGGTTGACTACATTGTACAGGCTCCTGCCTTTTGGTTGACTACATTATACAGGTTCCTGCTGTTTGGTTAACTACATTGTACAGGCTCCTGCCTTTTGGTTGTCTACATTGTACAGGCTCCTGCCCTTTGGTTAACTACATTGTACAGGCTCCTTACTTTTGGTTGACTACATTGTGCATGCTCCTGCCTTTTGGTTGACTACATTGTACAGGCCCCTGTCTTTTGGTTAACTACATCGTACAGGCTCCTGCCTTTTGGTTGACTACATTGTGCAGGCTCCTGCCTTTTGGTTGATTACATTGTACAGGCCCCTGTCTTTTGGTTGATTACATTGTACAGACCCCTGTCTTTTGGTTGACTGCATTTTACAGGCCCCTGCCTTTTGGTTGACTACATTGTACAGGCTCCTGTCTTTTGGTTGACTACATTGTACAGGCCCCTGTCTTTTGGTTGACTACATTGTACAGGTTCCTGTCTTTTGGTTGACTACATTGTACAGGCCCCTGCCTTTTAGTTGACTACATTGTACAGGATCCTGCCTTTTGGTTGACTACATTGTACAGGCCCCTGCCTTTTAGATGACTACATTGTACAGGCTCCTGCCTTTTGGTTGACTACATTGTGCAGGCTCCTGTCTAGTGGTTAACTAGATTGTGCATGGCCCCGGTCTAGTGGTTAACTACATTGTAGTTTGTATAAGATTTAAGTAGAAAATTGTGTTTCCTCTTGACTAACTACTTAACAAAAGTTTAAGTAAGCTTATAGGCCTTATATCCCCTGATTGAGGGATTGATCTATATGATGTTTAAACTAAAGGACCATTGCATCTGAAGTTTCCTTCCTGTATCTCACTTTTACAGCATGTTGTCACTGATTTACAGTAAATTTAGATAGATTTGGTTCCAAAGGCAGGAACAGTATTATGCCAAAGGGTTAAAGTAGTTGTAAGAAATCAGTTAGTTCTAATGGCAGTAATGGTACATTTTGTAAGACCCAAAGAAGAAAAGAAAACAGAAATACTTTGTGTAATACCTTAAAACTCAGTAAGTATACTCATTTTATCAAACTTAATACAGTCAACCCTTTGTTAAAGACTTCATGTGAATAAAGACCACCCTGGGAATAAAGATCAACAGGAAAATTACAATGCTCTATTCATATATGGTAAAATACCTCTGAGTAAAGACCACCTGCGAACAAAGACCACATTTGTTGTTTTAAGTGGTCTTAATTCACAGGTTTTACTGTACAGGTAAAGTTGTGTCTACACTGTTGGGAAATTTCAGCTGAATTGAACTTTTGTTGTATTAAATATTCTTGTTTTATTTATCCATATAAAGTTATATATATATATATATGCCTATGTCTACAAATATAATTATATATACATGTATATCTCCTAACTGAAGACCTTTTCTCTTACCACATTCAGTAAGAGACTTTAACTATCACTGCCTAACTGTTGTTCACAGACTTTGTTTAAAGCTACAATTGTTTCTGTTTAAATTTACTAGGTTTTGACTTGAGATTTTCAACTGAAATTAAGTACTCCAATATTTCCTCATTAAAGGGCCTCACAAATATAATGTTATAAATATGGATGAAAGTAACTACAACTTAAAAAGTATTGTAACAAATTCTTATTCTGAACTTAGCAAGAAATCTTCACTAGGGAACTCAAACATCTAAATATACAGGACTGCAGTGATCAGGTGCTATATAACCACAAACATACACTAGCTGTACAGCTAACCCTTTAACCAATTGCACTGAATATATTCTTATCATTGTTTTTTGTGATCTGCATGTTAAAAACCAGTTTCATAAGCAGTGTTGATTTATTGTTTTATTTTTGTGTTGCTACAAAGATTTATTTTAACCCAGATGTTTCAACCAGGCCAAACAAATAAAACATATTCTGTTATCTCTTGTTCCTGTGTTTTTCTTTGCCATTAGGTAAAGTGTAGCTGGCATTCAGCCCTTACATTTACTATTTCATTTTATGTTTATCTGTCCATTCATTTCTTACTCAACTCCCTTTCTGCCAAAAATGTAAGAACCATTTCGACCACATTGGTAATGCAAATTTCAATCAGACTTCTTTAAAATGTTTATTACAATACAGAGTTGATGCCCCTTGACACAGAGTATTGCTTCAGAAACACAGGAGTTATCTCCCTTTGACCATCTGTCCGTTAGCAATTTCTGTCCATAGACACAGTTATCTACCACGTTTTGTAATGCAATATCAATCAAACTTTGTGGAAACGTTAATTTCCATATAGAGTTGATGCCCCTTGGGGTTTCAGTTGAATTGGAGATGCTTATTATGTCTGCCACCATGATTTTGTGCTGTCTGTCACAAACTTTGTCTGAACAACTATCATACCTCTTGCTGAATTTTCATAAAACTTAAAGGGAAGCATCAGTATGGAGTCTCCTTGTTGCTGTTATAATCACGGGTCACTAACTCCAAGGTTGAGGTTATGGACAAAAAAAAACACAGAAAATTTTGTCTGCACTTCTTCACCAAAACCCCTTGCTGGATTTCAGTCATGAAAAAGATTGAGTTTGTAACTGGCTAACATGAGGTGAAAAAATAAGTTATAGAGTCAAATCATAGTAAAAACCTGAAAATACTGGAGGCAACATTTGATACCCAATTATTGTTACCTACAAAGACGTGTCATGTGACCTTGACCTCACTGGCACTCGCAACCCTTATTTCAGTCTGGCCATAAACATGTGCTTGTATGTACTCTACAGTGGTTAATCATTCCGGTTTTAAGTTGAAGTTTAAGTTTTAAATTTCTTTATTTTATCATTAAAAAGCAATGCAAAAAAGCTATTTTCAAATTATAACTTACATATGTCAACTGCACAACTTTGTAGCCTCGCCTGAATGCAAATTGCTATTGATTTGATGTGGGTGTGCTGTGTGTCTCTCATCTCACTGTGAATAGCTGAAGAGCAGTCACCACGAATATGTGTTGGTGTTTGTCTTTCAAAGTTTAAAATTGGACTGATGTATGACCCTGTCAGGTCAAAGGAACCATAGAGGCCGTATTATATTCAAATTTATCATGGAAGATGGTCAGAATATTCTTGATATCCTAGGACAAGTTAAAAACCTTGAACGGAGTAAAATAACTGCCACTATGTTAAATGAAAGGGGGAAATCTAAAGAGGGTGTTTTATACACAATCATAATGTAAAAACTGGTAAGCCTGTTGTCTTTTATACTTACTCATTTAGCCCTAGTGCACAGCAATGTGTTATGTTTTTAAGTTAAAGAAAATAGGTCAAGTCAAAGAATGACCACGTGAGAGTTAGAAGCAGCATCAAAAAATGTCGGTAAGTATTAGACAAAAACTAGGTCACAAGGTCCATTCAAGAATATCTCCTGTGAGCACTCGAGAGGTTAATTTTTTTACACCCAATGACGATGAAAATTGCTCAGAATGTTCCCTTTATCATTATGATCTCTAGGTCAGTTTGAAACTGTCTAAACAAGGCCAAAGTCATTGTCAAGGGATAATTTTGTGAACACAGGATTTTCTTATCCCATTCACCATGTTCACATCTTTTTACTTTTCGTGAAACATTAATTATATGAGGCAGCTAGGTCATGTATCGCAAATTTTCTTCGTTGGCTCAAGTTAGCCAATATGGCCACCTTGTTTACTCAAACCAAAGTGTAACAAGTTATCAAATAACGGCAAAAAATCGTGTATTCAGCTACAAGAAAATGCTAATGTATAGATTGGAACAAAACACATTTGTTCTAAAAATGCCAGAATCGCTGATTATAAGCAGGAACATTTTTGTGGTTAAGTTTGAGGTTTTACGTACCTGTGCTGGAAACATAAAGTCGTTGCAGTTCTGAGAATTTTGTTTTAACGAATTACATTCGTACAAAATAAAACGAAGACAAATTAAAACATTTTGTCTAGTTTCAATGTGACCGTTGTATTTATTAATACATACATGTAATTCGCCCAGCTGCTTCCGACAGCTTTGATCCTTCAAGGAACTGCACGGATAAAGGTCGAAAAACAAGTATTAAATATGTAAGTGGTCCCGAGTTTCAGTCCATCCGTACGTGCCATGTCTGTCATGTGTGTGGATCACACTCGCTCGTTCCAAATGGAACATGAAAATGACGAACAATAAGTTACAGAAAAGTCTTCAGACCCGTACACCTGGTCAACAAGAAACACTGATGTTCTTTCATGTGCAGCTGATCGATAGTAAAAATCTATATTCATCATTGGTCTAATAAGGTACGCAAATGATCACAATTCGAAGAATTCAAACAATGCATTTAGTTTTCAGTTTTGAATCCCTTGATATTTACTACTGTATTACTTTCTCAATTCATGATAAATTTTCTTTAGAATAGCACAGGCGCACACATGGCGCAGTTTAACATCACTGAAGCTTCATTAGTTCACGCATATATTTTGTAGACAGGTATATACAGCTGTACTTATCTCAAACTCCAGTGCCTACTTCCTCGAAAAATCGATTCAGTTATTCTTAGTGGAACTATTTTTTCCTTGAAATCTTTGTTTTTTTTATGGATCTATAAAAGACGTAACGGTAAGAGGAGCATGATTATTAGCATTTGTTCAATATTTTGAATTCTGTAAACACACAAAGAATGGTGCAAGTGATAATTGATACTAATACAAAAAAGACAAATGTAGCTGTTTTTGTGATTCCATGAATTCTATACTTATTTTATTCGTGATAATAAGCCCTTTTAGAATGGGGAAGCTTCTTCTAGAAAAACAATTTACATGTATTTTATGCTGTTTAGGGGTTCCGTCAATTATTACGTTTTATTCTGATAATGAACGGTTTATGCATTGTTTCTAAACAGATAAGTATGCATAGTATTTTTCAATGAGTTCTTTATGTAGCCCTAACATGGCATTTCAACTGTCAGATATTTCATAATAGGATATCTATTAAACGTGCGTATATCTTTCGTGCATCAAGTTTACTCGACCCCGCTGTAGCATTTAGATACGTATAAAATGGTCTGGAACTTTACGATGATATGTTTAACATGTGTACATGAATTATCTCGAATATTTTCTATGAATGATTCATCAGCCTTCAGCTGCTTTACCTTGTAAACACTCTGATAATTTACCTGTCTGCCAGAACCTTGTAACATTTATCTTTTTATATCTCTATAAAGGCATTTTTTAGTTCATTTACACAGTTTTTATTATAAAAATAAGCCTGGTTTTATCTGTTGGGAAACTCACAACGTCTTGTGAGATAAATATAAACTTTTTAAACCGTGTTTATTTTCAGATAAATGCAAAAGTCAGTCAGTTCTCTAATTTACTTTCAAATTTGTTGCTCAGTATTAGCTCAGAATAAGTCATGGAAATAAAAGTATAATGTCAAAAAAAAAAAAAATTATATCCATTTTACTTATTACATGAACTGTAACATTTCAATTCTCCTAGCTAACATAAATAATCAACTGTTTCTTTTACTGGGAATTATAATACATCAAGAGTGAACTTAAAACGGTTGAGCTCTTTCAAGAAGTTGAACGCTACAAAGTAGCTTGGATCTTCCTATCCCACCAACAATGGTTCGAGCAATGGTAAAGTTTTAATGTTGCATCTATACCGGAAATGTTGTTTCACGTGTTGGTCCGTGTAATGTAGGTCCCATGTGCATTTTAGTAAGCTAACTATTTTCTGACAACTTCAAGTACAATGAACTGAAACAAAGAACATGTAAGACGTTTTACGTAAATGAAAATGATCAGTTTCACTCTGAAAATGCAAAAGTGTAATTGTTAAGTTGCATGGACGCACATAGACTGGCACATTCAGCATTTATGCATGTAACTGTACCGTCTCATCTAGAGATAAAGTCAGGTAAACAAACAAATAATACTGCAGAAATAGAATAAATTGGCTTTCTCTCTAATTTGTTTTGGCTGCAGTTAGTGTTTGGCACACGTGTTTTGGTAAACATACAATAAAATCGAAGGTTCATATTCCGGAAAAAAATCTAACAATTACATACGTTAGGTTACGTTAGGTTACGTCCGGTTCTGAAAAGAAAGTAGACCTGAATGCGTATTTTTGCTGCCGGTTTTGTCGGGTGAAAATAGACTGAACAGATGTTTAGATAGTTCCTATGAGCCGTAGAAACAAAACTGCGTTTCAAACATGAAGTATAGTCTCTATGAAACTAACAACAAATACCCAATCATAGAGTCAGACCAGTGAAGTTCAGATACCTCTATTATGGCACCGTTTTTGATAAGTATTTTACACATATTTCATTTCTCTTAATGACTTTATGTATCTGGTATATCAATCATAAACAAAAACTCATCATAATGTTCTTGGCACGTGCATTATGACTAGGTCACGCGTAAACATCACAGAAAAGCGTAATACATCTATCATCTGTGAAGCAGCAGAAACAATGCGCAACATATTCTGAAATATTTGGATGATCTTATAAAGATTTGAAGCAACAAAGCAAAGCACAACTTGGTATACATGCTAACAGAATAGAATCTTCTTTGTCTATAAATCCCATAAGACAAGATATATCCCAAAATCCTATCTATTATACTAGTATTATCATATTTCAAGTTTTTTATAACATAGGCGCAGAGTAGTAAGAAAACAATACCTTTGTTATTTTCATGTTTAGGCTCAAAATTGCTAAAAGTATGTTAGCAGTAACAAACAAGATCAAGCATTCTTAACGTATTTTTCCAGCGTGTTAGTTAAAAACCTTTCCAAGGGGTGCTTTCTGTCGCTATTGGTGATGAGCAGATAGTCGGGATGTATTCGTGTTAGCATGTCTCTAGCATTCATGGTCTTAAACTGATATATCAAACCTTTTAAACTGACATACATTATTTTTTAGGAAAACATTGAACACCGATCTGTATTCAGAAAAACGAATGAACTTGAACTTTTATACATGTAATTAAAAAGTACGTGTCTGTGTGACACTTTTATTTCTCCTGATAATAACACCCCGGGTATTCGACTACTTCGAACGCAGATGGGTACTACTGACGACAGATGTATATACATGCACGTCATGACAGGCACGCTGGAATAACCCCGATATTTTTATTATTTCTCATTATTGCTCCGATCTTTTGCTTGATATAGGTAGTAATATGTTTAAACTAAGCATGTGTGAAGTTTTATGATAAACTGATGCCTTTTAATTAAAGAATTTCCCTGAAATGTTGAAAAAACTACAGTAATGTTGCCAAATATGACATTTATTTGCTTATAATAACAATATATATCAATGACCTTAGACACATATACAGACAAATGTATAAGGTATCAATACAAACAGCCCTAGACTTTGGAATTAGTAGTATCGTTTTGATATAAGCAAATTTATAGAGGTGGGTGAAGATAAACGGATACGTCTGACGACCGAAGGAGATACGTACGAACGCGATTATTATGAAATGAGGATACGTATAACGGCAGATGTGTAACAAGTAGTAAGCGTAAATAGGTGCTTTCCGATCAGGATAAATATTGGTTTTAAACTAATTACTTCAGTATGGCAGTTGTTCTGTCAATGTAGAAGGATCTAGCATGTATATACTGATAATAATTGTGTATCCCACCTCCGTGAGAGACATTTTATTAGTGATACATGTCTGTCACTGTTTTTGTCATTCAGTATGTCCATGCAGCTCCTCTTATACCACGTAACGGATTTCACCAAACTTCACAAAGCGTAGTTGTGCATATTATCGGCATGTTCCGGTTCAATGATTTTCAGTGGAATAACCGCCCTTGATACATATAATTTTATGATGTTATGGCTAATTCTCCTATAACATCCGGCAGATTTCCACTTAACCTAAGATAAGCTTAGTTATGCATATCGCCGGCACATCAGTGATTTTCAGGGGATTTACTTGTATGGTCTTGATTCTTCAAATTGAATGATGTTTTTGCTACTTCTCCTTTACCATTGGCCAGATTTCCACCAAACCTAATAGAACACAAGTTGTCGTCGGCATGTTCCGATTCATTGATTTCCAGGGAAGTTGCAACCCTGAGTGTCATATTTCATAATGTCTATACGAATTCTCCTACACGCTGGAGTTGAATTTTACCAAAGGTCACATGAGTGATCATTGTCAAGCGTAGTGGTACTTTCGTCGCATGTTACGGTTAAATGAATTTTGCGGAACTATGTCTTTTGATGTCTCATATTCTAATATGCTTTGTGCTCTTATCCTATATCACTGGTCAGAAAACTACAAAACTACACAGAAGTGATTGGTGCGAAGCCTGAACTTGTGTATATCATCGGATTGTTACAGTTTAGTGGTATGCATTTTCAATTCTACTGAATTAAGCTGAATAGTAGGAGACATGTTTTTTTGTTTTGTTTTCGTGAAAGATAATCTCTAGTTTAGAGAATGAATTGATAATGGGGTCTATAAGTCTCCTGCAACGAAGTCTTTAAAATATCAATTTCAAGTTTCCCATACACTAGTAACTAGTCAAGGACCAATTTCATTACCTATCGTATACGTATTCGAGTATTTACAACCCATATGAAAGTTGTAGAAACATGTAAGAGACAATGTTACTACAAATAATCCACGGGAACAAACATGTTCATTTAACGCGCATGTAAAATAGTATATACATTTGTAATTACATTTTTAGCCCGACTGTTCGAAGAATGAGGAGGGTTGTTGTACTCGCCCCAGCTTTTGCGTTGATCAAAGACGTGTTACTAGTTATAGCATTCCAAAAGTTCCTTCTAGGGCACATCTGTCTATGTATATTATTGAAGGACAAACTACGGCAGTCTAAGCAAATTCAGGCATTAGTATCTACAATATTTAATACTCCAGGCACCTGTTACTACGTCACGCTAGATCTGCTTTTTATGGTGACATGGTAAGTTCGCGCCAATACTTCCAGCAACAATATTAGCATATTTCTACGCTATGCAAACATATGTAAATTAACATTCTTTCAGCTATTTGTCAAACTCATAATGCAAAAGCAAACGCTTGTCGGGTGATTTCTGCAAGTCCAACGTACAATAGCTTATTTTGTATATGTGTGCAATAGCTTACCTAGAAGGCGGACAGCTATTAAATGTCAACCTGTAAAAACGGTTTGCCTTCGAAGTGCAAATAGTTAGACTATAGCTTACCCAGTGAAGTTACCACATAAAAGGAAATAACCACAGTAACGTAAACATGTAGCGTGTACGGAAAAGAACGGCTATTGGTTGTTAGTTGGTTCCATCACTTTTCAATATCACAACGTTTAATTTATAACGGAAACACACCGAAAATTGGCTTACGTGCTGCTTGTTCAGTCAAGTGTGTCTGTACACTCTAAGTGTCCCTTCCTTGGAAGGAACAATTAATATAAATAACTTCAAAACCGACAAACGTATCGACTTAACACTTGACATACTTGTTTCTCATGGTAAAACATACAAATGCAGCAAGTCACATATATTTTTGCGGAGTAATGCCTATATTTGTATTATGATTTTGTAACAAAAAGTTATAAGTCCGGTCCTCATTAATAAAAGATAAGTTTACAAAAATCATAATGATACTGAAGTTTTCTTTTGCCTTGACTTATAATTAACTTTTTATTACATAGTTTTTCAGTTTAAGACAAAAACTAAAGTTATCAACAGTATTCCCAACATAAGACTTATGTTTTACCTTTTACGTATCTGCGGTTTGTATGGCGTTTCACGTATCCACCGTCTGCGTTCATACATACCCTATAATATTTTCATCTGTCGTCATAGTACCCTCAAAGAGAACCCCATGCTTGTTTAAGTGTCAATTGCAGCTGCTGTATCAGTTATTGCGAAAAGAAAATATGCTTTTTCTGCTTCAGAAAATGTGTAGCTTACCGATTTATGCAGTTTTGGACTCTTTTCGATTATTAGATTTCTTAAAATTCTGTTAAAAATCCGAAAAATTGCAATTTCTGGTCTGATTTCGCAATCGTAACAACACGTCGGTCATTTTCAGCTAAACAATTGATCTTGCCAAGTACAGATATATTGAAACTCTATTGAAGAAAACATTGTGAAAATGAATAAAAAGAGAGATATTAGGTATTTTCCAGCTTACATGTCAGGACGTTCATGTATATACATCTGTCGTCAGTAGTACCCATCTGCGTTCGAAGTAGTCGAATACCCGGGGTGATAAATACAAATCTTTTTCACTTTCCACGTAAAAAACTGATACTCCGCCTATTTCATAAGGTTACACGTTGTTTTCATTTCTATGATTTCGTAAAAAACTGATACTCCGCCTATTTCATAAGGTTACACGTCGTTTTCATTTCTATGAAATCATCTTATAATAGAAATACCTCAGAGTGTTGGGGTATACTTTAAGGTAGCGCCTACCTTCAGCTGAAATTTAATTCGCCGTGTGTTTATTTCTTATATTGTTTAGAAAGTAGTTTTGGAAAGTCCATGCAGACAAATGAAGCAAAATATGTTGTGACGTTCATGACTACAAAAAGGAATAGGTCACTAAACGTAATAAAGTTTCCTAATCATTTTCATTTTTGAACAATGGTTGCAGTTAGGGTAACCCACTACACCCATCTGTTACTGCATTTTATACGCTGTTCTCTGCTTGACGGAACCGTGTCACTAATTTTCGTACACTATGACTGTACAATTCTATTACCGTTATTGTGTGATAGGGTGGGGGAGGGGGGAATAATCTTCTGTCACAGCACATATAAAATATCAAAATTCTGTGCCAGGGTTTCCTCAAACAGAGAATGAGAATTTGAGATGGAAAAGACCTTTCAAAAATGTACAGCAGTACGAACATTCAAAGAGTGACGTCAACTTTACCCCAGGTTCGGTTGGGACTATAAACAATCTAAACAAAGACGTCAACATTTCAGATGCTTACGTTCTATGTGATCCTTGCCTCATTGTCTGACAATTTACGTCTGTGTTTTACCTAAATTGCCAACATAGATAAATAATGCGTTTTTCTCTCAAACAGATTAGAGAAAACTGCAAAAACACTTTGCTAGTATCAGTGCGTCTGTCCCAGTTAGACGATATAATAGAAGAAATCTGATTTCCGCCCCCTGAATAAGTGTAACCAGATATTATCAAAAAGACTGATCTTTTAAAAGTATCACAGAAATAGATTCTTTATTTCACTGTTCTTGTGTTTCTACTCCAATTGATGAACAGCTAGCTTTTATTAAGATAAGGAGATCATCTCAAAGTAGTAATACTCTTTGAAAGTCATGGTAACAACTTGATAGATTTATCATATTGAGGGTACATGTATTGCAAATTTCGGTCTCAATAGTACACTGTTTAATAATCAAAAGTACAATGTCCCGAAACTCTCTAAAAGAGTTTTACTAAAACTCCAACAAGATACTTGTTTGCAAACATTTTAAAAAGGAAAATAAAAAACCTATTGATTTAATATTGGATACAAGCAATGGAAACGCAGTTGCATGTTTTCATGAGAGATAACAATCTACGATTATAGTCTGAAAGTTTAAATTATAGCATATTTTTAGTCTATGCATTCATGCTTTGTGGAAGTGTTAAGAAATCTGGAATACAATTTAGGTCACATGACATTACTCTACCCATACAGACGTGCAGTTGGTATGAGAAAACCAGAAAAACTGATAAAAGTGTTAAAAATAAGTATTTAATCTCAGGTGTAAGCAATTGTCTTGTTTTTTTACAGTGGTTCAAATCAGTCCATGCTCAATATATGAAGGGTCTGCAGGGACAGGAGTTCATGAACTATGGAACTATAACTTGACATACCTGTCTGCAGGGACAGGAGTTCATGAACTATGGAACTATAACTTGACATACCTGTCTGCAGGGATAGGAGTTCATGAATTATGGAACTATAACTTGACATACCTGGAATTCTTATACCTGTTTATCTATATACATAAATATATGAACTTTTTTTATAACCAATTTTACCAGATGCCCTGCTGGACATTGGTCATAATTATATACACACCTATGCTTTCCTGTCGAGCCAGATTGTTCGAGGATATTTCAAATAATTTAGACCTTTCTCACCGTAGAATTGTATGCACATTATCGACCTTATAAATGCCTTCCTTTAAGATCATTGTGTATGCCCTCTGCGAACGCATGGAAAAAGCTGTTTTAATAAATAATATCGTTTACCAGTCACAACTACATAATCCTGATCGGCACGGGTCTGCAAAAGTATGTGTAAACCTGGAAAATGATGTGTAGACCTGCACGGATTTCAAGACGTCATTTCTGTCGTATTTAAAATTGCTTAATCCATTTATGCTATATATATACCTTTTCAAGCAGCTACTCTTCGAACCATACGATACTAATGTTAGCTTAGTTTGGTTTATTTTAGTTTATATTTATACTACAATTGGTTTAGATTAAAACTCTTACAACTATGCTTGATTGTGAAGACTGAAAATCGCTGCGTTTTCGTCTGGCAATAGTTTGGATCATTAATTCCCACATAACAGTTTCATTAGTGTTCACTTTGTATTATGACTAGCTTGCTGTGATTGGGGTAGGGTGTCAACATAGATTCTTTCAGCCTCTGGCTAGAGATGTTCGCTCTTCTCTCAGACATTGGAAGCGAGTTTTATTGTTAGATAATAGATATAAAAGACAATGGATTCAGATACAAAAGATAATTAGCTTCTATACTTGAAACAGAAATACAGATAGGTGAACTATCAAGGATAATATTGGCATATGTAGAATGATATAGTTATTATCATTCATGTAGATTTATGTTATTTACTATTCATTCAAGTTTAGCAAACTTTACACATACACGTATCTATGTCTATTTTTGCACACTTATTTATCATGTGAATTAGAAAACTTACATATACCAATGGCAAATGATATGATTATATTAAAACATCCATCATCATCAACATCATCATCAGCAGCAGCAGCAACAACAGCAGCATTTGCTTTAGCATCATATTATTCATGACAGATCGAGCAACACATCCAAAGATACGTTATGCGTAGTCAGTGAATAATGGCATGTCAGCATTACCTTTACCTGGTATCAGATCGAGACAAAACATTATAAACACGTCAGTCATCGCGCAGATCATACAATTGAGTCTGCTTAACCATAATTACTTCCTGAGTTAACATG
The DNA here is from genome assembly GCA_022818135.1 of Saxidomus purpurata. Lineage (NCBI taxonomy): Eukaryota > Metazoa > Mollusca > Bivalvia > Venerida > Veneridae > Saxidomus > Saxidomus purpurata. The sequence continues at coordinate 40,342,800 of JAFMSR010000016.1, forward strand.
CCTACCCCGCCCCGAATCAGTACAAGAATAAATATTAAATCAGCCTAAACATTTGATGAACCAACAAAACATTTATCAAATATACCAAAAAATAAGATGAACTTGAATACACTATAGACATACCGGTAGATAAATTTTACCCGTCGGAACAGGTGGTCAACACTCTGTGTAAAGCGGTCATTGTAGCCTGGTCACCAGGCCCTGAAATATCTCTTTTACTAATAAACATCTATCAGTTTCGTTCTAGAGCCAGTCTACTATCCAGCGTGCCAATTTCAGGATATAAACTGCCCTAGTGTACAAAGCAAAATTAAATAAAATAGACTGGAAATAGTGTATGAAATATATTTTATTGAAAAAAAGAATACCAGACTAGTAACTAGTCTACGGTCATAGTTACTTACCAAGTCTTCAAGTGTACGAAAAAATTACGTTAACTAACGTTTATTTCCTTGGTTTATGTATACAAGTGAATAAACGATATTAAAGATATTGTATGATAGTAGTGTTTTATCTCCACATGAATCTGGCATATGATAAAAATAACGTGCTTTTTAAATTTTGTAGTGCTACTTAACAATGATTTTACCAAAGCTGAAACCATAGGAATTTTTTACAGTTAGATCGGATGCATCACTCATACTAGGAATGGATAAAAATGACCGGCTCTATTAAATCAATGGCTACTGAAATATAAATTTAGTCGTCACAATACTGAGATCGAACAATACCACCCATGTAAGAAATATAAGCTAATTTAACGGATGAAAGGCTGGTATCTTCATAGTGAATATGTTTAATGATAGCCATTTCTCAGGAGACTTATCTTTGAAATATTGATACACTTTCCGGAGGAATAACGTTTATCATATACGAGAGAAAACCAACAATTATAACACGTATACTTTCAAACAGTTGTGAAAGCATCGATTCTCAAGCTTTTAATAAAAATCTTGGAAACCACTGACATCAGAGGGGCAGATCTGATAATAACTTCCTGTTATCAGGATGTTTTTTCCAGAGATTAGAATATCTCTTTTCTAGCAAGCATGAGGCTATAAAATCTTGATTTCTGGCAATAAAGTTGAAAAAATTATATCTGATACATACGATTGCAGGTTTAAAGCACTTACTTTTCTAGAATTAAGAAGTCAGTATATTAAGTTTGAATGGTTCAAGTAAAGGTTTGATAGAACTATTTGAGTTTATAGCGCACCAGGTGTTCACAAACCTTTTAAAACCTTAATCGAAATCAAATGTTTTTCTTATGAGACTGTAAAGTTATTTGTCTTAGAAATTCTTTGAAGCATAAAGAAAAAGCAATACCATATGTTATTAATTATTTACACAAACCCTTGGAATAAAAAAAAGTATTTTCCTTTCAGATGAAGTGGCATGAATAAAGGATGACACCATACAACAAACCTTTGATGTTGAAGAAGTGGGTATATGAGTGACACCGAACAAGATGTAGCCAAAGCTGTTGTGTCTACCGTGCTTCCATGTTGCTTTTCCCCCGTGTTGCTAAATGTCCAAGATTCCAAAGGACATGAAAACCATAATTTTGTGCCTTTTGATTCAATTGCATCAACTGTGAACATAAGTACCGACAAGTCAGGTTCCGAACTTTATCCTGCCGGTGTTGCAAACTTTGTCAAACATGAGAATTCAGGAACTGGGGAATTAATAAATTTTGAATTGAACGCAGAAAAGTCATTCGCAATTCAAAAGACTGATAACGAAGTCACAGATGCCACTATTGTTACATGTGCTCAAGAAGATCCCTTTTCCGAAGACCCCACTACCCATAAAGCTGAAAATAGTGAGTGTCAAGACGTTAGTGATCCTGCTTTAAATGTTCAGACCACGTTTAGTTCATCTTATTCATCCTTAGACGTCAAAAAGTCAGTACTAGCTTATTCGTTAAGCGAACAAAAATATAACGAAACAAACGAATGCCTTGAATCTCTGAATGACAATAACCGGGAAGATTTAGATGAAAGTGAGAATATTTTTCAGAATTTAGACACTGAATGCTATTTTTCGGGATCTACAGATGCTACATTGCAAAATTCTGACGAGTCTACGGAACATGAAGATTCAGTTGTAGATTTAAAACAAGACACCTTTAAAGTTACTGTTAAAAGACATAAAACTATGGGAAATAAACAAGCCAAAACTTCTCAAGTCCACAGCGACGACGATACGCCAGACGACGGTCGGACGAAATGTTGCGAGATACCAAAAAAGAAAATTAAAGAGAAAAGTAGCAGAGGAAATAGAACAAGCCGTAGCGATGACCTCACTTTCGAATCAAACGAGGTTTATCCTTTCGATGGAAGAACACGCAGTGAACAGGATATCAACGAACCTGTTGAATTAGAGCCGTTCGAAATTGTAGAAACAGATGACATTAAGTTTGTGCCAGGTGCTGGTACATCAGATGTTATAAAATCAGTAAGTGAACCTAAATTTACACCAATCGCTGAAGAATCACCATTATCAGAAGACATTGAAGCTGCTGCTGCAGCACCAAATGATATTCAAGAGACGAACGTGAAGGTCCCATTTTATATTGACAAAGGAAACAGACTGTTAGAGCCTGGAACAGCAACAGCTCATTCAACGTTTGAGTTTAGACAGGGGAAACCGAAATTGAAACTGAGTAAGACACCTGTTGAGCAAACACAACACAACTACGAAAACGTAAGTTTAGAAGAAGAGCGTATTGAATCGAATGCAAGTGGACGCAAGGCGTCTTCTAGCAGCTCAAAATCTAGCTCAAGTTCCAGTAGCAAAAATGTCAGTCGAAAGAACTCTAAGGATGCAATACCAAAACCTGCCAGGAAAGGAAAAATTAAAATTTCCAATGTCCCCGGAGATAGTATTGTTGTTGGGGAGGAGTGTGAAAACAAAACAGCGACGGACAAAAGCACAAAGCAGCCATCTATACGTGACAGTGAAATTGACCGAAATATTGACAGTGTTTTAATGCTTACCCAAACGATGTTCTCTCAAACAAAAGTGGCAGAAAATCAGGACACAAAACAAAGTAATATTCAGCCCCAGACTGTTGCATTGACTCAGTACGAAAATGTAAACGTTTGCGCAAAGTTAGAACCCACCGGAATAACGATCACACACAAAAAGACCCCATTAGAGTTATCAAAAAACGTAACGGAAAACTTTGCTACCGATGAAACTGAATGTGTCGGTAATGGTTGTGCAGAACAAGAAGATGATGTTCAGGTAAAGAAAAAGAGAAAAAAGGATGCACACCAATTATCTTCCGATATTGTTGAGATTTCGGAGACTGGCACGCTTATTATAAAATCGTTGGCTGATTTGCCATCTGCTAAAACGTCTGAGCAACACGATGATGAAAGTTCTGAAACTACAACTGAAGATGAGTTGAATGAAAACACCGATGTGAAAGTTCCATATGAAACAATAGATCGGCTTTCGGCAGAAATAAAAAAAGAGACACTGGGAATTGAAACTCCGAGTAAGACAGTAGGAATTGAATTTACTAACGAGAAAGAGCACGTTCCCCCTCCATCACCGCTAGTAATGGACGCTTTAGAAGAAGATGAAGAAGAAGAAATGGAAGACGGCGAAGATGATATTGATTTTAGAGAGGAAGACGGACGTAAAAGTGAAATTTTAGAATTTACCGAAAATGTTTGCAAAAGACTGTCGCTTTTATTGGAAGGTGCTACTGATGTAGAAGTAGATTTACAAAGAGATGAACATGAACAAAGTCAAGATAAGCAACTTACAAATTATGAAGAACATATTTATGAAACCATTGATGGCCTTTCGAGAGTCATTCATCGAAATACACATTCAGAATCACGTTTAGTAAAAGTTGATACAAAAGAACTGGAAAGTATCGAACCAACATCAGAAACTACAGATGATAGGTTAAAACTATCAACGAGGAGTGAATCATCTAGCACGCTCAAGCGCACCTCTGGGGATTCTGAAACATATCGACCTACAGACACACGAAAGTCATCTCAGTCGGATGATGACCTACCTGACTACTTCGATCCCAGGGAAATACCACCACCGAAACGAGAATCTGAAATACTTTGTGATGTTTTTGACTCTTACTCAGATGATGCTTTAAATGTTGAAGAAATGTCCGCGAATGAAGTTGCAGAAATAGTACAAACCCATAACCTGGCTTTTGAAGGTACTGACTATGAAAATATTGTCTTAGACAACGAAAATAAGGACATTTCTTTGCCTGTAAAATCTTTCGAAATCGGCCTGATAAATGATCCACCATCAAGTATTACTGAAGATCTTCGAGACATCACGCCTACTGCTGAAGCTCAGCCAAACCTTACGGCTCTTCTAGAACTTGCTAAGGCGGAAGAAGAAACGCCAGTGCAGTTCGACACTTCTGGTCGGATATCTGTTACGTGCACAGAATCAGATATTGACATTTCTGAACATAGAGATGACCTCAGCACCGATAGTATGCTCGCTGATGATGAAGCTGAAGAAACTATGGAAATTCTTTTCACTAAAACCTACACGGAGCCAGTAGAAGGAGCTGAAGTATTTTTAAGCTGCACAGTTGTTAACAGTGCGTACAAAGATGAACAGAAGAAAAGCGAAACTTGGCTTTCAGATGAAGCATTAGAGTACTTGGAAGCAAATGCATCTGAAGTGATGTCTACTGCTTTTTTAAAAGCAAAGAAGGAAATGAAAGACATTCAAGTTTGCCTACAGAGCTTGCGGCAACAAATGGAACATTTTCACAGTGACTGTGACGATATTAGTTTACCGGAGATTCCCGTGGACTCTCTTTCCCCCGATTATTTTGGTATTCCTATGAGAAAAGCTGTTACTGACTAAGTGACTTCCATTGCCTTTCAAATTTTGCATCTACTGCATCATTTGCATCATCATTTCTATAGCATTATTTATCATTTTTCAGTTTTTAACATGTATTTTGTATCATATACTTTTCAACATGTAACATGATTTTTTTCTGTAAATGATGTAGTAACTCCTGCTGGTCTGGATTGACGAGTGGATAGAGTTATTCCCCTTTTTGCAATAGAGCAGTAAATACATTTGCAATCCGCTCATAGTTGATGGGAACGAAAGTGACAGGATACCAATTTATTTGGTAGAACTTGCAGAGCGGATTAATTCTAATTAGTGTTTGAAATTATTGTTTGTCCAATCTCAGCGCAGTATTCGATGCACTTTAACATTGGTAAATCAATAATTATATTCAAGGTCAGTAATTCTGATTTACGGTACCAAACATAATTTCAAACACTAAGATACATTTACTACAATGAATTGATTGCGCGGCATGCGCCGTGCCTGATCAACTTATTATAGTAAATGCATCAAAATGAACACTAACCTATACTTAAAACATTAAGAGGGTAGTTTTTTTGTCATTCAATTTTGATCGCACGCGTTTGTAGTTACATAGTGGCCTTCTACGAATATTTTTCACCATAGCAACTGTTTTATCAAGAAGGATGAATACGCTGTAATTGCATTGGATGAAACGTAAGGCGCCCACTTAATAAACCTATAGATCACAAAACATAATCGAAGTTCTGTAAAAAGCTTGAATTTATAAAGAGTCATCATTTTCATAATAAGCCAGATAATAGTGTACAAGTGTATATTTCAACTTTTTTCCTAAATGCTAGTACAGCTGAACTTAAAAGGAAACGGCCCTCTATAAATTCATGCGGACTATTGCAAGGATAATTCAGAAAAAAATACCTTATATCATAATTGTGATAACTAAGTAAATTACCAGTTTCTAGTATAAACTATGGAACGCCTTTACTGTCTTATTATGTTGTATTGTATTATACGCAGTCCATTTTCATGTGTACGAGGTGCATATTTCATTTGACATGGTACATTCTTCAGGATATACAGTGCCTTTTCCGTTATATATGGTGGTTATTTAATAATATGCAGTGCAAAAACTTGAAGATACAGTAGAATAACCATTATATGGTGTACAAACAACGTCATATGCAATACATACAACATTATATGCAGTACAAATGACATTATATGCAGTCATGGTTTCGATACATGCGGTGGTATTTGATTATATGCAGTAGTTTTACCTTTATACGGTGTATGTTGGTCAATAGGTGTGATAGATGTTTAAATATATGAAGTGCTTGCGATTATTTCTATACGTGGTGAATTATTAGTTATTTGTTCATAAAAAAACGATGTACGCAATGCATTTAATAATATACATGGCCGAAACGGCTTTTCTTTTTTATTATGTTCGGTCCATTCTACTATATACATGGTGTATACAGCATTATATGCGGTGCATTTTCATTACGATGATCATACTTTCCGGCATTCTCCGGGATTATTTATCCGGAAAATACCGAGTAAAACGATAGATATTACTATAAATAGCGGTCACGTCATCAACCATAGACGTGCGTAATGTATAGCGCTACCGAGTCCATATCTCAATTAATACTTGATGTATTGCATTGAAACTTAAATAATCAAGTAAGATAACTATATCTTGTATATAATGCAAAGTATGGCCCTCTTTTCCGACTAAGAAATTCTGGTTAAAGTTTTGCATGCTGCTCGTTCACAGTTGTCGTTGAGAAAATTAAATTTTCAACAATGATATACTAATATATAGAACATGAAACTAAAGGCTAGAATGAACAACACAAGTAAAATTCTAGGTAGGAATTTGCAAAAATCGATTGAATATGTTGGTTTTACGGCAACTTCACACTATATGTTTATAGCGGAATTTCAAAAGCGTGAAATGCTTTCCATTTTGGAATCGTATTATTTCAAATCGTACATTACAGGAATTTATACTGGAACCTTTTTTATATGACTATTCTTCTAAAATATGTTATTTTCAGACAGTTTGAAGAACTTTATTTTTGCACCAAAAATCTGAGATCGAGCAGCTTTAAAGTCCATATCTCAATTACTACTTGATGTATTGCATTTAAACTTTATACAAGGTTTCCCAATCATCACACCTACATAAATAATCAAGTTTGATAACTATTTCTTGCATATAATGCAAATTATGGCTCTTTATTTTTCGACTTAGACGTGTTTTTGAGGTACGTGCAAGCGCTACTCGATGTTGACTGTACGGTGTCATAGTAATTTTTTCTTAGATCGCTCGGTAATTTCCGCCGAGAGTATTTTTAGAGACTGTCTTCAAGTATCATCATCATAATGGGAAAAGCACCGCATATAATGCCGTATGTACAGCTTATGTAGTTGTTTGTAACAAACATAATTAAAAACTCTTTACTACATACAAAGTTGTTGACACTATGTATATTGACTATGCACCACACATATTGATTTATTATCTTAATATAAGTAATAATTCACCACGTATACAATAAAAACGATTGCACTTCATACTTTAAACATCTACCACATCTATTAATCAACATACAACGTATAAAGGTACACCTACTGCATATAATCAAAATACCACCTCATGTATAGTAAAACTGACTGCATATAATGTTGTTTGTACTGCATATAACGTTGTTTGTACAACATATAATGGTTATTCTACTGTATATCCATACTTTTGCACTGCATATCATTAAATAACCACCATATATAAAAGAATAGCCCTGCATATCACGAAAAAGTTACCCTATCTAAATGTTCATGTACCATGTCAAATGGAATATGTACCTCGTATACATGAAAATGTACTGCGTATAATACAATACAACATAATAAGACAGTAAAGGCGTTCCATAATAAACAATTAAGAATATCACTAACAGTCGAAAAGCGTCATGCAATGTCATGATGCGGTTACATTTTATTATGAATGCTGGTAAACTCTCATGTTTTTATGACGTACATACATATTTCAGGTATTACATTGTCAAAAAGTAGAATAGTAAAATTTGACACTGTTTCACTACTAACTCATTCTATTTACCGCACACCAGTATTGTGCTGTTAGTTTGACTGCGAAGACGTCAGTGAGAATATGCCTTGTAGACGGGCAATGTGGGAAAATGGATAAATGGCATGTTTTGCTTGACCGTAAACCAAACTGCTATAACTAAATTTTGTAACCGTTTTTATTCGTTTGTTCCTTCTTTCTTTGCAGCAATTTATTGCCAATTCCAATCTGTGTAATGGCGGATGAGTCCGTGGTCAAATGAACGGCACAATACTGATAGTTTATGCTGTAATATCTTGTATATATGAGTATTTTGAAACATCAGAGTATTGCTAATTGTAAAATATGTTGCCTTCAATCAGGTCAAATGCATTTCATAGCACAGGACAGAATACATGTCTCGTTTGCAAAGTTTGTGTCTGTTTTATATCATAAACAAGAGCTATCTTTAAACAAGATAGTCCGAGCGCTTTAAGATGTATATGTTACTTATTAATTAAATGGTTGTCTAGGTTTTGTTTAGCAACTTTTTTCTCTGGCGGATATTGAAATGTTAGTTAGACACAAGTTCTAAACACAGCTGGATTTATATCTATCATGCACATTTTATACGTTGTCGCTTACTGAAAAGAATAGGGGTTTTAACGCTACTCACCGCATACTGTGTGACCATAGTAGGTTAACTGCAAACGACTTTGCTGGCCTATTTACTAGATACTGTTATTATTCGGAGGCGGAGTTTTTAGGGATATAAGTATGATAACATAATGCTTGAAGCAAAGATTCATCTTCACATTCAGTATTAAAGACTCAGTGGTTGCTTTCTTGTACTACTCTGTCAGCCATCTATCTTTTGTACCTTGCATTAATCACACATTTGTGTCACGGCTACTTCGATCAAAAAGATTAGTGTACTTTATACACCTAATTGCATTACGGCTACAGGAAAGCAATTGAAGTTGTTGCCGGTGTGCTTTATGCCTACAATAACAATAACACTAATTACATTTTTTGAGGGTGTATCATTTACCTTTTTAGCAATGTTACCCAATCAAAAAGTGCCTTGCAAAATTTTACACTACGTAAACGACACGTAACATGCGTTTTCAATGGCTGATACAACCGTGTGAATTCCCGAGCAAACGCTATCTAATACAAGGTCGAAATCGTATTGTATATTAGGATTCTATCGTTGGTACCGGTTTCCTACATGACAAACGCCCCCAGAAGAGCTTATTTATTTTAGGTTGCAGAGGTTAGTACAAGATACAGAAAACATCCCAATTCCAGAGACACCCCTGGTTCTTTTAACATGCCAGGTGTATAGCACCCATACATAGGACCTCGGTTGCCTCACTCGAAAGACTGTTAGTAGTTTTAGTTGGTCAACCCCGGGAATCGAACCCACTACCTCGAGATACATGTAACAAGTCTCGTGCTCTACCGATTGAGCTAACCGGGCTTGGTAAAAGGTCCAAATGAGAGTATGATTGCTTTATATCGAGGTTGTGGATACAAATAACGTGATGGAAAACTTTCACAGTCATTTCTTATGGTGTGAATACATATAAAGATTTAATATAAAAATAATCATCGGATTCCACAGTCGTAGCGAAGTAAATAGATTCCAGCTATAATTTGTGCTGATGCATGTCGTTCACAATATAATCAGTCGAGTGTCTTATCTGTTTGTTTTTTCTTAATTTACTAACAATACGTCATCGTAAGGATTTTTTATCTCTGAAAAACAAATATTACACGGACATAAATGGTGTTATCAATGTGTCTCAGCCAGCTGCCGTCACGTTGTATCGAGCCAGTGAAAAAGATAATAAACTCAACAAGGGAGGCGACTGATTTGATTTTAAGTTTTGTTTTAAGACGGGATACACATGTAGCTTAGTTAAAACCATATTAACTCTTATGTGAAGAGATTTAAATTTCTGACATGGACTTGTCCATCCTTCAATTTAGATTGTACCATTAATTGCTCGTAGGGTTTTCAGAGAAAAGTTACTAGCGAACAGTACATGTCAAGATCAGACTGACATGATAGTTCTGATCATGATCTACAATGGTCACAGACGCATTATAATGTGCCACCATTATGGGTAAAAGTTCATTTAACATCAATTGTGGCCTCTAATCTGATCAACTTGTTTAAGCTGCCCTCGATGACTTCTTCATGAATGTCTGACCAGTACATGAGACGAAAGAAGGGGGCAGTGAAGTTCCGCTGATTCGAACCTGCAACCGGTCTGATCAGCAATCCAACACTGAACCCTACTGATATCTTTAACAATATTGTCTCTCTAATCATTAATGTTCCGAAGTACAAACAGTTACCATAAATAGGGCCTACATCTAGTAACCATGAAGGCTTGATTTCTGTTGTAACCTGAACTAATGTGCCAACTACATTTCCAGGACGTTTGAATTAAGATATGGCCGTAAAACAAAACTTCAAACGGCGACAAAGATAAGTAAAGATAATAATAGCAAAAAAACTAGTTTCAAAATAGTTTATTATTATCTTTATTATTTGAGGAACAAGATCTACCCCTAAATATTGAAATTAAGCCGTTAAGATTTGACGAAATATTATAGATACATTTGTAGATTACGTCTGTGTTTATATTTGCCTTGAATACAATGATTTGTATGTCTCTACAATACGAAGTGTAGAGAGGTGACAATAAGTTTCCAAAACAAAACAAGTAAATATTAATGACCGTATCTATAACATAACAAGCCAAATAGATTTATCAACAGTTATATGACTTGAAATACGGTTGATACCAACGGTCTAGTGCCTTGTTACATGGGTGTTACCAGCACAATTTTTAATCGCCTCGCTAGACACGAACAAAGCACGCCAGACTGTATTACTAACGGGTTTGATTTTGAGTAGACATGCGTTTCTGCTTGACTGCCAGTGAATACCTTGATATAGCATTCTTCTAAACAGTGAATGAAACTAACACAATGCAAATAAGCTTACGTCAACTGTTCGACAGTTATCTAAATGCCTTATAAACGATCGTCGCAGAATAGTTTTTAAACAAAAAATTAGGTTCATATAGGGGTTCTACAATTCTTTTGCGGCCTCGTAAACCTTAGTACTCAGACCATCAGGCAGTTGTTGATGAACGTTTGTAAGTTCCCAGGCCACGTCCGTGTCGAACCATCGAAAAGTTAGGTTTAAAATTGCGTATGTGTGTCCAACCGTTGTGTTCTTTCTTTATGACTCCTACATACAACTAATAATTGAACTCAAGGCAATGCCATATACATAGATTTTCTTCTTGACTTCATTCTTTTTCTTTTAATAGAAAGATGCAAAGGTAATAAGATATATTAGTAAAAACGCTGAAATAATTTTATATAAATCAACTTTTTCCCGCTTTTTAAACTTTATTCATTTAGAACTGGATCGGATTAGCGTGCTTCATTTTTTGAAAACGACTGTTAAATCTCTACTTTGTACTTTCGTATCATAAAGTTTAGAGGAAATTTCAGAAAGTTATATAATACGTAATGTTACAACTGTAACGGCCGCATAAACGATCGAGGTGCAAACTATTTCTTTGTTCATTAGTAAGTTACTTTAAACAAAAGTTTAATCAGTGAAAATCAGTTGACTAATCGATCACACAGTGACAATGTGAAACATAAATGTAATCAATCGCACGTATTGTATTTAAAAAGGTATGTCGGAACAAAATGACAAAGGCCGAATATTAGTGAACAAAGATTGCAATAAACTCGTACAGGCAGTGGTCATCAGGTGTACGGCTTTGAGCATTTAAACGGAATTGTTTCTTAAGTAGTTTTCAAATTTTCACTTCATATACTGACAAATAAGAGGTAGTAGTAAAACCGATACAGAAAATGGCGACATCAACTGAAGAATCCGACAACAACCACGAACATCCCATAGAAATAAATGGAACCAACGATATGATTTGTGCAAATTGTTTTAAAAAGGGCGAAGAGAACGGAGCAGTCGGCATTTGTAAGGAATGTAAATACTACCTCTGCAGTCAATGTGTCGCGGATCACAGAAAAGATGAGAATAACAAGAACCATGCAATTGCTTTTTTCTACTGCGAGACAAACCGGAGAGTGAATAAACTAGTGCGAGCGAGCTCGTTTTGCCTAGACTGTGGACACTACTTGTGCGAAAAATGTAAACTGGACCACGGAGGATTTCGCGAGTTTCGTCACCATTCCTTCATCGGGGGTAAGACACTACTAGATATGCCGTTTAATCACGAGTTTGGGAGAACAGCTCTAACATCTAGACACAGCAGGTAAACACTTTCACGGTTATTTGTTGTTGTTGTTGGTGGTGTTGGTGTTATTTCTTGATTTGTTCAGGCACTATTGACACAAACGTCACAGCGCATCGCATGGATCGTTGAAATCACTACAATGTAGAGCCTCGCTCCCGCCAAAACAGTGACCTCGGTGACGGATATTTCGATCTGAACCTCGTGCTCATGACAGAAACCTTTAGTATACATATAAATGTACAATTCACTACAATATGAAAACATATTAAATTCTTCTAAACCTGACATAAAAGAAAAAAGTAAAGGATAGGTTTAAATAACGTATTTATGTTGCAAGATTAGATCAGTATCCTTTGAACCACAATTATGTAAGTTTCGAATTTACTTAAACACCAAGACAAAGAAACAAAGAGTTCCGTTATTCACAGAATGAAACATAGCAATGGTAATTGTATTTGTATATATTCACACAGATATTATCCAGTTTAACAGATAAAAAGTCACACTGTTAAAATACGTAAGTTAAAACTATTAAACGCATGTCAGCTTGCACGCAGTTCTTCAAACGTCTCCTAGGAAATAGCCAAAGACCCCATAATACTTTTGAAATACATATTTGAAATATCTCAGAGTTTGGAGAGTTGTAGCAGATATGTTACTCCAATGTTCTATTGTTATACATGTGATTTGTATTAACGATTCATAACTGGCAAATGTGTTCAATTATGAAACATAAAGATAAAATAGTTCTAGTACAAAACGTATAGTAAAGATGATAAATATGACAAATATTTTAGATGTGTTCAATTCATATTTGTAGGAAAACGGTGTCAAGGATGTCAAAATTTACAAGAGAGTCTGGAAGGAAGTCTCCATATGTCAGCGGCATGGGAAATATCTCTACCCCTGAAAAGAAGACTTCTCCTGCACCACAGAAGCGCGCAGTTGCATTAGATAAGCCAGAGCCATTGTTTGAGAGGCCTAGAACCTTGATTCAGACTACAACAGGCACGAGGCAGACTAAGGAAGAGTCTAACAAGGTATCAGAAAAGGAAAATAAATCAAGATCAAAACCCAAAAGCGTACATTACGAAGATGATCACGTTACTGACAAAGCAGAACTTATAGGTGAATATGATATAAAAAGTTCAAGTGACAAGAAAAAATGTAAAATAGTTTCATCCGTGGTCCTGGGTAATGACAAACTTGTTGTCGCTGATGAAGGTAATAAAAATATTAAACTGTACGACTCAAACTACAAAAATATATCTTCAATGGAAATTGCAAAGTTTCCTGTAGCATTGTGCCCATCCAAGCAGACAAACTCGGAATTGTTCGCATCCAGTGGTAACAAATTGTTTCTTATCGACACGAATAAAGATCTTACACTTACACGGACTATTGATGCCGATGTACCGAAAATTGAGGGACTAGCACCTTGGGAATCTGGCGTGGCCTTAGTTTTCAAGTCTGTGAAGTCCAGAAATGACAAAAAGGGTCATCTGGAAGTACACTTACTCAATCATGAAGGGACCGTTCAATATGAAATCACAATCAGCAGTCCGTTTAGCGTCAAAAGGGTTACACCAATATGGTACATAACGACAACAAATGATGGAAGGGAGCTGCTTCTCTCCGATACCAATCTAAACAGAATCATTAGCATTGATATAGCAAATTGGCACGTGGTTTACGTGTTACGCGGAAAGACAAAAGGGGGCGCTCCAAGAAGCCTTGCTATCGATCCGGATGGGAATTTGCTAGTCACATGGTACGGAGCAGTGCATAAAATTTCGCAACACGGAAAAGACTTGGGCGTACCTGTTAAGGATGTGGACCAACAGTCAATCATTGTTTATAACCAAAGGACAAGCAATCTTATCGTGCATTCTTGGTCTAAATCACAACAAGACCGATTCAGAGTATATCATCTCCAATAGTTTCAAAAATAAAAATAGCACACGCACTTTCGTGTTTTACTAACATTTAAACTCTTTTAGAATTAACCTTACCTGTAGATTTTAATACTTTTAATGTAGTTGTAGTGAAGATCTTCTATAAAATACATTGACATGCGTAGATATGCAGTGCTATACATTTGATATAGCGTGGTTCCTACACAGCTCGCATTCTTGAATTATGTGTCAACAATATTTGTAGCGTCGCTTATTATGAATATTAAATTTAGTATTTTCCATTTACATTGTTGTTTGGAATTTTTAAAATAATAGTTGGTTATAATAGTTCTTTAAAGAAAAAAACATTTTAGAGACTGTTTAAAAAGGTAACCAAATTCTAAATAGTTTTATTTCAACACCAGAATCAACACATAAAACAAATCAGGCGCACGGGTATGACTTACATGTTCATGTCTTTAACACATTGATATAATATAAATTGAACAAAATAAAAATGAAGTGTCGATTTCTCTTCTTTTTCTTTTAAATTTTGATTGTTAATTTTGATTGTTCGAATGAACACGACTGAGTAGTCACATGAATGTAATGTTAGTCTGTGAAAAGTGTTTGAAATTAAATAGCTAGTAAAATCACCTAGTTTATTGTTTTTCTTTCAATCAGTTATATTGAATTTATATCATATTTCTTTCGTTTAACTCATGTAAGTTTTGTTCGTTGCTAGCATTGACTGTACAGAAATGGGAATTTAATTTTCTTACGAACTTAAATATCTTAAATTTCTATAACAATGGAAACTTCTACGGACAACTTAACTTTACAAAAAGACTTAAGCAGTTACAGTTCATTTTTCGAAACACAAGTGCCAACTTCTGATCTGGGGAGTGATGTAAAAGAAAATGAAATGACAAATTATGAAAACGACAAAAAAGATGATAGTATTGAAATTAACGGAACGGTGAATGTTGAGACAAAGGAAAGTTCAGCAGAAAGCGTTAACCAGAGTAAGAATGAAGCTTTAGAAGATACGAACTCCAATACATGTAGTAATAACACGGAATCAATTACACGAACTCCACCAATTGACAACAAAGGTAACATGCAAGCAACCGATAGAAGTCATATGACGGGGAAAAGAACACCAGGTAATATGAGTCAAGATTTAATTATTTGTAACTCACATTTATTATTCTAGACAACACGCATTGTTCTATTATCGGCATGCTTTTGTCTCAATACATGGAAAATGCCAGAAAAAAGCTATGCCTGAACATGCTTTTTACGTGTCTGTAACAACACATAATTTAATTTACGTCGAACAGCATACAGTCGGAATATTTGTTATCATGCTGGCGATTTTGTCCAAGATTTGAATCTGATACTTGATTGAAATAAATTCGACAGAAGAACTACCTGTGTTCCTTTTCACAAATTTATGTATCAAAATTAGCGATTTAGGAATATTTCTATGAAGTTTTGGTTTTGATATGACAAAGTGTAGATGTCCATGCATTAAAACCTTTGACATTTTCTTTTTTGTATGACCTCTCAATACCATTTCTGACTAAAACCACCCGTATATCTTCGCCATACCAGGCGTGCTAAACTTGTGACTAAAACAACCACTTCATTGACTCATAGGCTAATGTTCCGGTAAAAATTCAGCTTTCCAGGCTTAGAACTATAACCTTGTTTTATGAAATTCTCCTGTGAAATAAAAATATTTCAATCATTGAGCTCGTCAAATATACACTGACTCTCAAAGTATGACTGATGAATAATTGCGTGTTTAAACGAAAAACTACTATTGTATTTTCTTAGTTTAAGCCTACTGCTTAATTGTCTAATCTCAAATAAATTTGTTTTCAACAGACGACATGATAGAAAATGATGCAATCCATCAAAAGAAGATACAGAACCTCGACGATCCAAAACAGATGGCCGTACAAAACGAAAATGACGGACAACAAAATGGACCAGAGTCTATCCAGGTGAACAACCAAGATGCGCATAGATTAGACGCTGCACCAGAAACAGAATTACAACACACAGGTCGGATATCGGAGTCACCTGAAGATAAAGACGGGGATATTAAAGGTTTGACAATATTCATATGTGTATATCATGTCTACAGAGAGTATAGATATGTTTTCAACATTGCCTTAACCTAGCTAACATGAAAAAAACTCACTGCAAGACACAGTGTTAGAAGCATGTGTATATATTTTCTAAAGACATTACTAAAGTCAAACGAACTATTTTTAAAGTAAATTTCGTCACATGTTTTAGGTGTCATTCCCTCTTACCCGTGAACGTCAGTTTTGCTGTGAAATTCAATCATAAAGAAACAGTACAAACTCATGAAAAGACTGTCTTACAAATAAAGAAATGAAAAGATCTTTCATTGGTTGATCCATGTCTTTACATGCATTAAAACACATTAAGCCTAATATGGTCAATATGCGTTTACAGTAGTTCAGTGATTCACTTAATAAATTGTTCACAAAAACGTTTACAAATTTTGAAGCGATAATATTTTACAAAGCTTACTTTTCCGCATCAAGCAAAGCTGCACAAAATCATGAGCAGTAACTGACAAACGATTTATGTTTACATGTGTGTATCTATTATGTTGCTTTTATATATTTGATCTTTATACCTTGATAAGAATTGGTACAAATTATAACACACCTTTTTGCAGAAAATTATATCGCCCAAACCAATGAAACATCCAACACTATAATCATTTAAGGTGCAGATAACCATAAAAAATAAAGCTCAACAACTTCATTGACTCACAGGCTTACGTTCCGCTTAAAAGTCTTGTTTTCAGGCTTAGAACTGTAGCATTTTTATGAAATTCTCCAGTAGCAGTGTAATTTAACAAAATCATTTTATCATTCAACTCGTCAAATCAGCAATCAATGACTCTCTAAATACAACTGATGAATAATTGCATGTTGGCACGACAAAAATCTACTTGTATTTTCTTGAATTAAAGCCTTTCGCTTTTAACTAATTTCAAATAAATCTGTTTTCAACAGGGGACATGAAAGAAAGTGATACAATCCATCAAAAGAAGATACAGAACCTCGACGATCCAAAACAGATGACCGTACAAAACGAAAACGACGGACAACAAAATAGACCAGAGTCTATCCAGGCGAACAACCAAGAAGCGCATAAATTAGACGCTGCACCAGAAACAGATTTACAACACACAGGTCGGATATCGGAGTCACCTGAAGATAAAGACGGGGATATTAAAGGTTTGACAATATTCAAATGTGTATATCATGTCTACAGAGAGCAAAGATCTGTTTTCAAACATTGCCTTAACCTAGCTAACATGAGAAAAATCACTGCAAGACACAGTGTTAGAAGCATGCGTTTATATTTTCTAAAGAACATTACTAAAGTCAAACGAACTATTTTCAAAGTAAATTTCGTCACATGTTTTAGGTGTCATTCCCTCTTATCCGTAAACGTCAGTTTTGCTGTGAAATTCAATCATAAAAAAAACAGTACAAACTCATGAAAAGACTGTCTTACAAATAAAGAAATGATAAGATCTTTCATTGGTTGATCCATGTCTTTACATGCATTAAAACACATTAATATGTGTTTACAATAGTTCAGCGATTCACTTAATAAATTGTTCACAAAAATGTTTACAAATTTTGAAGCGATAATATTTTACAAAGCTTACTTTTCCGCATCAAGCAAAGCTGCACAAAATCATGAGCAGTAACTGACAAGCGATTTATGTTTTATATGTGTATCTATTATGTTGCTTTTATACATTTGATCTTTATACCTTTATAAGAATTGGTACAAATTATAACACACCTTTTTGCAGAAAATTATATCGCCCAAACCAATGAAACATCCAACACTATTATCACTTAAGGTGTAGATAACCATAAAAAATAAAGCTCAACAACTTCATTGACTCACAGGCTTAAGTTCCGCTTAAAAGTCTTGTTTACAGGCTTACAACTGTAACCTTTTTATGAAAGTCTCCAGTAGCAGTATAATTTAACAAAAAACATTTTATTATTCAGCTCGTCAAATCAGCAATAACTCTCTAAATACGACTGATGAATAATTGCATGTTGGCACGAAAAAAATCTACTTGTATTTTCTATGTTTAAGCCTTTCGCTTTTTATTTATATCAAATAAATCTGTTTTAAACAGGGGGCATGATAGAAAATGATACAATCCATCTAAAGAAGATACAGAACCTCGACGATCCAAAACAGATGACCGTACAAAACGAAAATGACGGACAACAAAATAGACCAGAGTCTATCCAGGCGGACAACCAAGAAGCGCATAGATTAGACGCTGTACCGGAAACAGAATTACAATACACAGGTCGGATATCGAAATCACCTGAAGATAAAGACGGGGATTTTAAAGGTTTGACAATATTCAAATTTGCCCACGGAGGGTAGATATGTTTTCAAACATTACCTTGACCAAGCTAACATGAAAAAATTCACTGCAAGACACAGTGTTAGAAGCATGTGTATATATTTTCTAAAGAACATTACTAAAGTCAAACGAACTGTTTTCAAAGTGAATTTCGTCACATGTTTTAGGTGTCATTCCTTCTACCCGTGAATGTCAGTTTTTGCTGTGAAATTCAATCATAAAGAAACAGTACAAACTCATGAAAAGACTTTCTTACAAAATGAAGAAATGATTTAAGATCTTTCATTGATTGATCCATGTCTTCACATACATAAAAAAACACATTAGGCCTAACGCAATGTTCAGTGGTTCAATCAATAAATTGTTCACAAAAACGTTTTCAAACAAGCGATTTTATTTTAAAAAGCTTACTTTTCACATCAAGAAAAGCTGCACAAAAGGGTGAACAGCAACAGACAAGCGATTTATGTTTAAATATGTGTACATGTATCCATTTTGTTGCTTTTATATACATTGTATTTGCTCTTTATACCTTTATAAGAATTTGTACAAATTATAACACACTTATTTGCAGAAAATGATATCGCCCAAACCAATGAAACATCCAACACTATTATCGCTGAAGGCGCAGATAACCAGAATGAAAATAATCATAAAACTCAGGAAATTCAGGAAATCAGCCGAGATGCTCCAAAAGTAGACGTCTTGTCAGAAACAGCAATAAATGATAGTCGACCGCATGAAAAAGACTTTACAGGTAAAAATGTACTCAATGCTCAAGTTTAAACGATAATGACAGAGAAATTCAAAGTTTGTAGATTTTATTTGATTATTACTATGTCGGAATATATTAAAAATAATGATAATAAATTTTTCAAGCCGTTGATTATACAATGTAGTTTGTTTTCTGTTTGCCTTTACATTCAAAATTCAATGTATCATATTATTGATGTTTTGAAATCAATACCTTAATTTTTCTTATAACTTGTAGAAAAGGTCACGCTAAATAAAAGCGCTCTCGAATCGAATCCAGAAAAGCAAGGGACATTGGAGAAGAAAATAATACCGAATATAAATCCACCTACAACAACTCCTGAACAGCGACTGTCTTCAGAATACGATCAGTTACCGAACACAAACTCTCCAAAACCAAGCCCTGATCCACGAATGGCTTCAGGAAATGAAATCGCCGCAAGTAATGTGAGCAATGAAAATTTACAAAATATTATACAAACATCTACGACAAGCGCTGACATATCCACTGGAAATAACCATAGTGAAGAGAAACACATCGGTGATCCAAGTCAACAGTCTGTAGATATTAACGCGCCTAATGCATCACCTACAGTAGTGGCTGGTCATGGTGATTCAAAGAAAAGTGATGATGGCAGTTTTGACAACGATGAGCAGACGAACAAGAATACAGTCAACGACAGCATATTTAATGAAAAAACGAAACAAGGTATAGTATCTTGAATAAAACATTCGATGTGTTATTTTAAACAGTACCAGTATCTGATATGACAAACCTTAAGTGGTTTAATATGCAAAATCTTTCAATTACTGCCTTATGAAGTTATATAATGATAAAGTTGAATAATTAGAAATATATGATAAGAAATATCATTACCATAACACCAAATAACGAGATTTCAACAAATCTCGAAAAGTATGAAGCAAAACACGTCTTTCAGTAGAATAATCTTAATTATATTGAATAACTGAAACGTTTAGATAACCAAACGTGTATTTTGTTATTGGTTGCAACAGAGGATATCCCGAATTGTTACAGATGTACACATTCTAAACTCTTATAAGATGAAAAACCTGTATATATATTTAAAAAGGTAACTAAAATAAGGCACAAAAATATGTTTAAGATCGAATATTTATGTTACTGTAGATGAGTAAAATTATAAAAAGAAGCCATTGGCACAGAGATATGTGACTTAATTGCGTTGTTTCTACCCTTTAATTAAACATCTGTACACTGCTGTCAAGACTCTAATATGGTAAAGACGGTCATCAGCCATTAAATGTATGCCAATGGACTTAAACAGGATTTTTCGTGCATTAATTATTCAGTTGTTTGATTTCCCTTTCAGTCCAAGTTAAATTCTCGTGAACTAAAAACAATGTTATTGTATGTTAGATTAGAATACTAAATTGAAAGACAATTAATACGTATCTTCTTTTTCTCTTTTATGAAAGGTGATTATACAGATGATACCATTTTACGTCCAATCACTGTTGGCGATGACAAAAAATACCATTTGACTAAGATGGACCATTCTTTCGAGGAAAAAACCGTCTCGAAAGAAAACACTGACGCATTCGAAGATAATATAAAAGCGAAAGTACATTCAACTGCTCAAGAAACTAATCCACTTGTTCCTCGTGTACAGTCTAGCAATATGGACGACGTGAAGAGTAAATCAGAGTATGAAATTCCCATAAAAACCGAAGGAACAGAAAACCGTGTTCACCAAAAAGGAGCTTCTCCTGTAGAAAATAGTGGGCACATACTGGACACGAACAAAGAAAAAACTGATGAAGCCAACGAGGAATCGATGTCAACTCAAAACGTGTTAGATCGTCTTGATGGTACCCATGATATCGACGGAGATGGTACTCATAATATCGACGGAGACAAGGAGAATGAGATTATTCAGCCTAAAGAAGAGGAAACATCTTACAAAGAGAAAGATGTATTTCATGCCATAAAACAGTTCGAAAATTCAGATCACTGCAACTCCAAAGAAGACGAAGATAATCGGCATGTCTCTGGAAATAAATCTTGGGCTATCACTTTAGAAACACAAAATGAAAACTCAAATGCAGGTGATACAGATTCTCAAGTTTTACACAAACAAGCACAAACAGTTATTGAAAGTGCTGCGAACTCTGAAAGTACTACCGCCACAAAATACGACAATCTTTATTTCACTGGGCGACTACCGACCCTTATATCGAGACATGACACTTCACAGTCATTTTCTAATCCTGAGCATATAACAAACGGGACAGAAGTGATTACTAAGAAAACTGAGTTCGAATTAGAACAAGGTATTTCAAATAACAATCGAGAAAAGAATACAGGTCATTTTGGTGATGGTGGTGATGATGATGATAATGATTTCAAAGAAAGTAAAAAGATGCAATCTGCAAATGATAATAATATTATTAATAATACAGAAGGTAAAGAAAGAAAAGTAAACGAAGTTCAAACTCCAAGTAGAAGAATAAGAGAAATTATCAAAGAAATGAATGATCCTGGTACCAAGGATATATACAGTTTGTCGAGAGAAACACCATTGACCCCTAGAAGCACGGTTAAACGTAGTAAAAGTGCATCTGCCTCTTACAGGCCTGTCCAACCCGATGATTCAGAAGCGATAACGGAAGTTCAAAGAGAAAATGAGCCAGTGAAATCTGAAGAAAAGGATGACCAAACGGAGAGCGCAAATATGACAGTTGAAGATATTACTATGGTTACATCGAAAGTTTTAGGTACAACTCATGTTGAAGACTATCATTCAAAGTTTGATAACATGCCGCATATGAAACACATATCAGACTACGTGCACGACAATTTAGATACAAAACAAAGCTCGTTGAAAGCAGGAGGCTTGAGAACAGATATAAATGAATATAGCAACGATCATAAAGATTATGAAGCAGCGATGGAATATGAACAGAAGGATGAAAACAAAAACACTGATAAGGGAATTTCTTCTAAGCTTGATAGCTTGCCCCGGCAGACAAAGCGTTTACCGCCGCAACTTTTTCCAGAAAAGCGGAGTAGGCTTAAATTCTTTGAACCTCCAGAGGAGCGTGACGATAAAGACAAAAATCGACCAAACCTATCCATATCACATGCATTGTGCCCAAATTCTGAAAAACCTGAAAATAAAGAAGTCCAACGCTCCTCATCTGAAAACGATTTGAAAGCGATTATAGCATCTGCCAAAATTGCGATAAGCAATGATACAGAGACTACGGACTCTAATATAGGCTTTGAAAATTCAAATACGTCTGAACTTACAATTCAAGGCGACAATGTATCTATGGTCAAACGAAAGACTTCATCAAGACCTATCGGCTCACAAAAAGAAGTCTGGAGTACTCCAACACTGGGGGACGATCAGGAAGCCCTGGCATCGCTCATTTGTTCTAATTGTCTACAAGTTGATTCTAACATTAATACGGCTGGCTATTGCACCAACTGTCAACAATATTTATGCGGCACGTGTATCACTGTTCACAAGGCCGACATAGAAACGAGACTACATGAGATTGTTCCATCTTATTGTAAGAATGAATTAGCTATAAACAAATATATTCCTGCGACCGGTTACTGCGTGGATTGCTCAACATTCTTATGTATGCGATGTGTTGTTCAGCACACTGGATTCAGAGCCAACAGGCATCATAGAATAATACAGAGCTCATTTATTTCAAAACCAAAAGACAGCAAGATTGAAGCGGATGCTTTTCTTGACGAAGTTCAGGACAAAATTGATATCGACGATAGTAAAGCCTCTTCAAAAGGCGAAAGAGACGAGAAAAGGAAACGAAAACTATTGTCAGATTTAGATAAATGGAATCCGTATAGTTCTCCATTTATCCATGTTCCAGAGTCTTTGTACCCAGGACCTAACGCGAAACTTGCCTCATCTTATGCAAAGAATCCAAAATGGGTACACTCAAGTATACCTAACCTTCCCTACCTGGTTCAGCCCAAACCTATTCCCGACAGAGCATTTCACGCTGCTGGTCACACACGACCACGTATGATTTATACCAGGCCCAAAATGGGTTTTGATGCAATGGCAGTCAAACTGAAATCTCTAAAAGCTAGATACAAGATTAAAGGTGAAGTAAGAACTTCCAGAAGAACAGAACAGGTTGCCTTTACAGCGAGACCAGCAAAAGCAAGGGACAACTTAAGTCTGCCTGATATCCAAAGTGAAAGAAGTTACGCATCCAAAGGGAGATCGTTAAAATATACAGTGAACACCAATGCGTCTTTTGGAAGAAAAGAAGTTGAATTCATTAATGAACATTGTTTAAGTATCCCATTCCCACGTGGTGAAAAAAGAACTGATATCATGGCAATGACAGTATTATTAAACGGTAAACTGGTTGTACTTGATAGAAACAACAACAACATCAAGCTTTTTAATAAAGGTTTCCATTGTACTGCAGCGTTACAGTTCCAGAACAGACTTGTTGACATCTGCGCTTCAAATTTATGCCAATCAGATGTTTATGCAGCAACACCGAAACACATTTATGAAATTTCGGTTGAAAGGGGCATGGCACTTACAAGGAAAATGAAAGTAGAGATAAAGAGAATTGAGGGAATAACACATTGGAAATACGGTTTGGCTATTATATCAAAGAAAACAAACATAACTTGGGAATTGCGTTTATTGGATTACCGTGGGAACTTGAAGAGCAAACTGGAAATTTTTAACCCATTCACACTTGATATTGGGAGCAACCAACTTCATCACATAACGTCATCAAGAGGAGGTAAGTTTATCTCCCTTGTGGACACACGAAATTCGTGCATTATCACGGTTGATGTTACTACAAGAGTTGTTGTGTATGAAACGGTGTTAGAAGACGGAAAATGTCCAACATATATAACATCTGATGGCGAGGGTAATCATAACTTATATGTTGCATGTGACAACAAAGTTTTCCAAGTATCAAGTAAGGGGAAAGTTCTAGGTGCTTTGATAAACAAGACAAAAGAAAATGGCGAAGTCGGCTGCATAGTCTATAACAAACTCAGTGACAGATTATACGTGAAAACTGGAAAAGATACCATCAGTGTTTATCAAGCAAACTTCTAGGGAAATCTAGCATTTTCTATTACGATTGAAAATACGACGTGTAATAACACTTCACTGACCATGTGCACTCAGTTATCTATCTATGAATGTTCTATCATAAAACAAATACATGCAGACAATCGTGCTCATAAAATGTTTCCATTTCTTGATAAGAAAATGACAGAAATAAGCTGTTACATTATTCAATGAAAGAATCGAACCATTACGAATAAGTCATAAGAATATTGTCAAAATAAAACATAATAATTATCAACGGAATAAAGTTTTGCTTTGCACTTAAGGACTATGTTATGACGTAGAAGTTGACGTTTGAAGTTGCCTATGTTCGTTACCCCTTGTGAATTTTGAAGAACAAGGACATAGCTAGCAACTTTTGTCTTACAAAATAGATTTTTGACTATTAAATAAGCAAAAACATAAGAACAATTGACGCCGAAGTACTCATTTCGTAGTTAGATATCTATACAGTAAAACTTCGTTAACTCGAGCATCGATAACTCGAGAACCCCGGATAACTCGAGGACTCCTGTCGGTCCCGGCAATTTTGCCTATATGTTTAACCAGAAAATACTATCGATAACTCGAGCATCGATAACTCGAGAACCCTGGATAACTCGAGGAACACCTGTGGTCCCGCCAGATAGATTTCTTACTAAATTACCTGCGGCAACTCGATGTCACTGATTATCAGATTTTTCTCACCTCCGATGGCCCATCATTATTTTGACGTCATGGGAAAAACTTCTATTGTTAATTGATTGTTCTCGTTAATTATCGATTAATCGGCCGTCCAGTGGCCAAAGTGTATAAAATGTTATTCGCACATTTAAATCGTCTTAAATCATGTGTAATTACACCCACTTGTTACTTTTATTGAATAAGAAGAAAATAAAGACTATTGTGTTTGCGAGTTTTTAATTACGAGAACTTAATGATGAGATGATAATTTTGAGTCTGAGTAGACTTTTGATAATAAAGCGTGAAAGAAAACCCCAAACTGCATATTCTTTCTAGAATAATCTCTATCAAATTGTCATGTCAGAAATAAACTTTGTGTCCGAGCGTCTAGTGAAGGACCCGATCTCGGGGAAAGCTAGATCGGACAAGCAGAATTTAACTCAGATGACATTTACAAAAAAACATATTGAAACGTGCATCATAGATGACGTTTGTAATACGTTTCTTGAAAATGCCACGAGTGATGTGTTATACCGATCCACCGGTGCTGTGCCTATACGACAACTGGTGTAAGTTAATAATCACTATTCGCTATTGAGTCATTTGCAAACAAATTCAGCTTAGGCCAAAATTGTCTAGCAAACTGGCTGCCTAGTATTGTTGGAAAACAGTAAGAACAAACAAACACTTGACGAAGTAAAGTTACATATTACCCCGCCTTCTCCATTAATCAGTTGTCAAATAGTAATTACCCTGATTGTACATGTATGCAAACAAAACGAACAGGATTTTATCAAATAAGTACGAAAGGTAATCATAGCTCGTGATTTAATGTAATAAATACATTTTGTAAATGTATTAATCCGACTTCAACATAAAGGTCCTTAAAAAAACTCGTTGTTCATAAGATATATGACAGCAGAAAAACTTGTAAAATTTCCTTAAGTCTGTACAGCTGTTCTATATACACAAAAATGTACATGTATATGAATTGAATATGTATGTCTTATTTAAGCAGACTCTTTCATATCACTCATCGTGGCCCAGTGGGTAAGTCACTTGCGCTCTAATTTTACGGGCGACGTTCGAATCCCACCGGCGACACTTCTCTTCTCCCTTTATTTTTTCCTTTTCATATTTAAATTTGAACAGTTTTAGGCTCGACTATGGCAAAAAAGAAATACCAAAAAAACTTGTCCGAAATAAAGTACACTTACTAGATCTAGTCCAACTTTTTCAACGTTTATAACGTTCACAGATTGAGCATTCAAAAAACTTTTCGTCTCCTAAAACTATGTCAATAACCCTTTCAAATTAACATATTAGTTTTGAATGATCAATACTTTTATCATTTTCACTATATAAACAGTATACTTTTGAGCATCCACTGGGCGCCGCCATTATTGAGCTTTGCCTGACGTACTGTAGCATGCCAGTACGACAGGGAACCAGACTACCGTAACCTGTTAACTTGTGGACAAGTAGGTACAGGAAATTTATTTACTGTAAAAACAATTTGTAAAACGTTACGTAAGCAGCGCAAAGTATCACTTCTGTGCATAACCGTATGACGAGTTTTAAAGGTCATTTGAGTTGAACCAGAAGTGAGCAGTGACAGAAAATATCAAGAAAACGGAGAGAGCGAAATAGCTCAATATTCTAGAAGAATTTTATAGAAACGGTAGCTTTTTAAAAAGTGTTACTTACCAGTTTGGTAGATAAATATATTGCCTGTAAACGCGACCGCTGTTGATCTTCAATTGCTTGCTTGAATAATACAAAAAGAGCGGGGACCGGACCCCCTGTCGAAAACGTTCAACACCATGTGAATAATATAGAACAGTGTATACGGGGGTTTGTCAGAAAATGACTTTTTACCATTATTTTTTTCATGATAAGATGTTATTTAGGTATATTTTGGGGTATTTTTTGTTAAAATTACAGGGCAGTCTAGTACTCTGGTGCCAGTGAGATGACACATAAAAATGTCCTACATCTTTTGAAACATTTCGTTCAACACAAAGGCATCAAAAGACAAAATCCAAATGTTTCTGCCTCTGAACAATCACGACTCTCACTATTACATTGATGTTGTGAACTATGCAAAGGACAATGTGGTGGTAATGTTATCACTTCCTTAACACTGTCCATGGAAGCTGCGGCCCCTTGATCGTTCTGTGTTTCGGTCATTCAGAGGCAAAGGCAAGGACAGTTGGATGTGCAACCATCCTGGTGTACCAATGCCTATGACTTGCCTGTTACAACCAGAGAATCGTGGCCCAAAGAGATTCCGTGTGTCCGGTGTATATAATTCACCAGGATTGTGTTCAATGAACATGAATTTGCACTAAGCATTGCCACTGACCGTCCACACCCCGGCAAAAGCCTATATAGACCATTAACACTCGTAGCACCTGCAAGATATGAGGAAGTGTCAGATTTAACTAACATTATTAATCCATATCAAGCATGAACACATTGGACACAATTGATGCTTTTGCAAGCACACTAAACAGCTACTAGTATGCTATACAGTGCAAGTTAATGGACACTTTCTGCTTCATGTTGTACGCAGAAGTATGGCGACCACCGCGACACTGTGAGCGACACCGAAGATTGCCAAGATGGAATAAAATATTGACATGATTGATCTCGTTATAACAGCTATAGAAAAAATATGTTGTATTCAAAGGCTACGTCCACGTATATGAGGTCAGACAAGAGGGGAAACCCCACAACAATTGCATTGGAAAGTGTTATGCTGATCAACAGAATCATGGCAATCATCACTTGAACTCACAATTACTTAATTCACACCAGAACACGTACGACCACTACCACAGGCTTCACTCAAGAAAAGAATGAAAGGAAATAAAAAAACGGAAATCAGCTATTTTAACAGACACACCAAAGAAAGATTTAGTTGAGGTTGAGCTCCGAAAACCGGATCAGGAAAAGAACCAAAAGCAGTCAAATAAAGTTATAGAAGAGAACTGTCTGAAAGACTTGAACAACGGCTAAATAGTGACTTTGCTTTTTTGCTGAACATACTCGTCCCCGTAGCGAAGTGGATATGCACTAAACTTTTAATCCAGAGGGAAAATTCATGTAGTTATAACAGTTTTTAGTCGACAGTTTTGTCAACGTTTGGTGTGAAAGCATCGGTTTGTAGCATTGCAATGGTTCGATTTCAGTCGAAAAACGGCGGTGACTGGAGAAGGATATACAAGACTGGAGAGAGACAATTTAGTAGTTGAAGACTCTGCTAGTGCTCGCACGTCTCAGTATAATCTCTTGTTTTGATCCGTAATGCCAAAATTATCACAGCTGAAGTTATTTCACGTTTTAAAGTTGATTCACGTTTTAAAGTAGAAAGACACTAATTATTTGAGAAGAAAAAAGTCAACATAATATATTCGTCTCAAATGCAATACTTGCGTTTAAAACCACTGGCACCAGAGTACTAGACTTTTTACCATTATTTTTTTTCATGATAAGGTGTTATTTAGGTATATTTTGGGGTATTATTTGGTTAAAATTACAGGGCAGTCTAGTACTCTGGTGCCAGTGTTTAAAGCCCTTGAAAAATGACATCTAGGTACAGCGACACTATCCATACGAAAGTTTTGTTCAGATACAAGTAGAAAAATGTCGATTCATTTCGATTCATCTTAATATCGTGATAAATTCAAAAGCATAAAGTTTGTTCGAAAACAAAACTACGCGCCACTAGTTGATATTGAAAGTAAAACACGTCAATGCTGAAATGTAATTGCGAAATAGTGTACTCTAGTGGCATATTTGTGGTTCTTAAACCAACGGAAATAAAAACGCACCAGGTCATCCCACAAATGATATCTTCCCCGCATACCAAACGACGTGCACGCAGCACCTTTCCGAGATAATATTGTGACCCCTGTATTAAGAGACCACCTGTCTTATGCGACTGTATTCGAGTCCTCCTAACATAATTTCCTATATAACTGGACTGTATTAAGTGACTCCCTGTCTTATGTGACAAGTGACCTTAATTTCTGACTTTCAACCCCATTTGAATGAATTTGGCCTGTATCTAGAAACTAGTATCTGGATAAATTATCAAGGTTTCACATAGTTTTGTCATTATAAATTGAACTTAAAGCAAACTTTAATTTAGAGGATTTTAATCATTTCAGGTGTTAATAAAGTTGTTTGTACATATAGGGATGATCTCAAAATAAATGATTTTAGTTATATGTATTGCAAAAGACCTAATATTCTCCATTTTGAAGAATTTATGAACACTAATATAAATAAAAAAGTAGAATATAGAAAGATATGTGAATTTATTAAAGAAATTTATTTTTGTTCTTAAACTTTTAGAAAAGGTTCACACTTAAACAACGGATGTAGTTACTCTCCCGCATTCTTTAAAACTGTTTTCATTTGGTATTGATATTATGTATCAATCCTCATAGAGTAGTATTGTTAATACTAGCCTCGATTTATTTTATACAAGATGATTAAGTATGTTCACATCATATTGTCATTTATTTACATGACTTGAGTGAAATAACTTTTTGTATTTGTATTTGTATTTGTATTTGCTTACATGAAAAGTCATATGAATTAGTTGGACTGTAGTCATATGTGACACATTTTGAAAGGTCATTAAATACAGTCTGGACTATAGCTTAGAACATTAACTTAAGCCGATTACTTGCTCTTAATATCCATTGTTGTAAACATTTTATAGTGATGGCTTAATTTAAGATAAAGTCAAGACAAATCATTTGTTAAATTGCCATGATAGTCCCCGTAGCGCAGTGGATAGCGCGCTGGACTTCTAATCCAGAGGTCGTGGGTTCGAATCCCACCGGGGATGTTTATTTTATTGATAAAAATAGTTTCTTCTATTTGGAGTTGCAACTTTGTTTTACCTTCTGTAAGGATAATAGTATTATCATCCTTTGCAGATATCGTTTTATGAAACATTTCATCCAACAAAAAGGCATCAAAAGACAAAATCCAAATGTAACTGCCCCTGAACAATCACGACTCTCACTATTACATTGATGTTGTGAACTATGCAAAGCACAATGTGGTGGTAATGTTATCACTTCCTTAAGGTGTCCATACAAGCTGCGGCCCCTTGATCGATCTGTGTTTCGGTCATTCAGAAAGGCAAGGACAGTTGGATGTGCAACCATCATAGTGTACAAATTATGACTTGCCTGTTACAATAAAAGAATCGTGGCCCAAAGCGTAACAATATTGTCCGGCGTAAATAATTGCACCACGGATATGTTCAATGAAACTAAATTTGCACTAAACAGTGCTAATGACCGTCCACACCCCGGCGAAACCCTTGATGGACCATTAACACTCGTAGCACCTGAAAGTCATGAGGAAGTGTCAGATTTAACTAACATTACTAATCGAAAATATTACAAATATATCAAGCATCAATACATCGGACACAATTGATGCTCATGCACGCACCCTTAACACCTTTGTAAGAAAATAATTTGTACTCAGAGGCTACATCCACGAAAGAGGGAAAACCCCACTACAATTACATTGGAAGGTGTTATGCTGATCAACAGAATCATGACAATGAAACAAAACTTGAACTCACAATTCCTCAATTCACACCAGAACACGTACGATCACAACCGCAGGCTTCACTAAGGAAAATAATGAAAGATCATAAAAAGGAAATCAGCTATTTTAACAGACACACCAAAGAAAGATATAGCTGAGGCTGAGTTCCGAAAACGTTACCAGAAAAAGAACCAAAAATTAAGAACAGAACTGTTTGATATGTCTGAAAGACTTGAACAACGGCTAAATAGTGACTTTGCTATGTTGCTGAACATAATCGTCCCCGTAGCGAAGTGGATACGCACTGAGCTGCTTCTAATCCAGAAGGGATATGCACTAAACTTTTAATCCAGAGGGAAAATTTATGTATTTATAACAGATTTTCGTCGACAGTTTTGTCAACGTTTGGCGTGAAAGCATCGGTTTGTAACATTGCAATGGTTCTGGCCTTGCATAATATTTAAGCAGCTACTTTAAATGTGATTTCAGTCGAAACACGGCGGTGACTGGATAAAGATATACAAGACTAGAGAAGGACATATTAGTAGGTGAAGACTCTGCTAGTGCTCGCACGTCTCAGTATAATCTCTTGTTTTGCTCCGTAATGCCAAAATTATCACAGCTGAAGTTATTTCAGACAGTGTTTCGCATACTATGATTCACGTTTTAAACTAGAAAGACACTAATTATTTGAGAAGAAAAAAGTCAACATAACATATTCGTCTTAAATGCAATACTTGCGTTTAAAACCCTTGAAAAATGACATCTAAGTACAGCGACACTATCCATACGAAAGTTTTGTTCAGACACCAGTAGAAAAATGTCGATTCATTTCGATTCATTTTAATATAGTGATAAATTCAAAAGCATAAAGTTTGTTCGAAAACAAAACTACGCGCCACTAGTTGATATTGAAAGCAAAACACGTCAATGCTGAAATGTAATTGCGAAATAGTGTACTCTAGTGGCATATTTGTGGTTCTGAAACCAACGGAAATAAAAACGCACCAGGTCATCCCACACTTGATATCTTCCCCGTATGGGTTCACACTTAATTTGGTCAGATACCCAACAACGTGCATGCAGCACATTTCCGGGCTAAAACTGTGACCCCCTGTCTTATGCGACTGTTTTCTCTTAACATAAGTTCCCATATAATTGGACTGTATTAAGTGACTCCCTGTCTTATGTGACAAGTGACCTTCAAAGTTTTTACTTTCAACACCTTTTTGAATGAATTTGGCCTGTATTTAAAGACTAGTATTTGGATCAATTATCAGGTTTTCACACACTTTTGCCATTGTCTTAATTGTAGCTTACAACATAAATATCCGTTGTTGTAAACATTTTTTAGTGATGGCTTAATTTAAGATAAATTCGATACTAAAAATATCATGGTTGTCCCCGTAGCGCAGTGGATAGCGCGCTGGACTTCTAATCCAGAGGTCGTGGGTTCGAATCCCACCGGGGATGTCAATTTTTCTTGAAAATATAATTTGTTTCTTAAATGTGTTCAAGTTTCACTGTAAATTTAAAGTCTGTTTCAGACATTTATTCCACTGTGAGCTCAATTTAGTCAGTCTGGATTGTGTTAAGTTAACCCCGCTTAAGTAGTATTATCTCAAAACACACACGTCATAAAACTTGACCATACACTGTGCTCTGACAACCAGGCCTAATATACATATATTAATATCATTAACAAAACTTTTATTATTTTTTATTACCGTATAAGTAACGTTTCATTTTATTTCACGATTCTTTTGTTGAGTCTAGATACCAAAATACACAAATTTTCTATAATGTTACAGCTTTGCTCGTCAAAAGCTTGCTGTCGGTTACCACTATATATCGTAACACATACCAAGCACTAAAGAATTAGTATTTCAGGACTATGTTATGACGTACATTTGAAGTTGCCTTTGTACGTTACCCGATGTGAATTTTGAATAACCGGGCAATTTTTGTTTCATTAGATAGATACAGTACTATGAAATGAGTACTTCGAGGTCAAAAATGAAAATAGAAAAGTGTTTCAGGACTGTGTTTTGACGTACATTAGAACTTGCCAGTGTTCGTAGCCCAATGTGAATTTTTAATAACAGAGGAATTTTTGTTTGATATACAGTAAAACCTCGATAAACGTATTACAAACGTCATCTATGATGCACGTTTCAATACGTTTTTTTGTAAATGTCATCTGAGTTAAATAAAAAAACACATGACAGTTAATATCAATATTCTGCTTGTCCGATCTAGCTTTCCCCGAGATCGGGTCCTTCACTAGACGCTCGGACACAAAGTTTATTTCTGACATGACAATTTGATAGAGATTATTCTAGAAAGAATATGCAGTTTGGGGTTTTCTTTCACGCTTTATTATCAAAAGTCTACTCAGACTCAAAATTATCATCTCATCATTAAGTTCTCGTAATTAAAAACTCGCAAACACAATAGTCTTTGTTTTCTTCTTATTCAATAAAAGTAACAAGTGGGTGTAATTACACATGATTTAAGACGATTTAAATGTGCGAATAACATTTTATACACTTTGGCCACTAGACGGCCGATTAATCGATAATTAACGAGAACAATCAATTAACAATAGAAGTTTTTCCCATGACGTCAAAATAATGATGGGCCATCGGAGGTGAGAAAAATCTGATAAGCAGTGACATCGAGTTGCCGCAGGTAATTTAGTAAGAAATCTATCTGGCGGGACCACAGGTGTTCCTCGAGTTATCCAGGGTTCTCGAGTTATCGATGCTCGAGTTATCGATAGTATTTTCTGGTTAAACATATAGGCAAAATTGCCGGGACCGACAGGAGTCCTCGAGTTATCCGGGGTTCTCGAGTTATCGTTGCTCGAGTTAATGAAGTTTTACTGTATATAGAACAGCTGTACAGACTTAACATCCGATCTACCACGTCCGAAACACGGCTATTTTTCCTGTTGTTTATTTCTCGTTATATTTTGCTGGTCAATCAAATATTATTAGCAATTTACATTCAGTTTGTTTTGACAAATCCAATACTGCAAGGTTTTTTTGAATGATCAACTCCTACATAAAACCACTATGAACTCAATGCAAATCAAAGCGCTGTGAGCGCTGAAGGCCTGGGGGCTATAGGTTAACTCCCCGAAAAACAACTTTTGACCTACGTGTTTTGCGCTGAATCTTACCTAAAGCGCGGGTCGAAATGTGCAGAGGACGAAATTCAATATATGACACAGAATGAATGATTCACAAATATATGGGTGGCAGGGAAGTTTGTTTTATTATAAAACGTACGTTAAATGAAAAATAATCACATAGTCAACATTATAAATTGTTTAAGCCAATGAAAATAATTCGATCTGCGCTTTGTACAACTTCAAGCGATATGATCTGATGATGTGGATCGAAAATTATTGTGTACCAAGGACAAGACCTTGAAACAGAAATAAACAAAGCAATACCAGCAATGAAATATAAATACAGTACTGTACAATGTGTATAACAGAGAAAACCAAAAATGATTCTGGGTTACCTTGTAGTTGTAATCGGTGAAACCGTTCACTGGGCCTTGACATGCAGCGTCCTCGATAAATGGCGGGTGATTTTGATCACGTGAGTTCCTTCTCGGGAATGTACATAAATTATATCTTTTTTTTAGAGAAATTTATCTTTAGGTAAATATATATGTAATCGTTCGTAAATAACAAAGTTGTCAATGAAATGAAATCGGAAATATGAAAATCAAACTACAAACTCTTCGAGCTTCGTACGTTTCTGTAAATTTCCGTAAATATCCGTACTTTTCCGTGATATGCATATGATTATCTTCCGTAATCAGCTAACAGCGCATTAATTTCTAAAACAGAAAAAATGTGTAATGCAACCCGTAAGCTATATACCTTCCTGCAATCGTTTGAAGTTGTTTGTACTCTTTTATTTGTAATATGTTCTTATCATATGCGACATTCAAACAGAAGATTGATCTGGTCTGTCTTGCACTACTTTCCCAAAACCATGTTACAGTTGTTATTCGAACATAGCACAGTTAAATTTCTTGCAGTGTTTGAAATGTGGTATGCTAACTTAGGCCTAGGGGACTTTCAGTCCCCAGGCCAAAAATTGATAGTATGGGCGCCGCTATTATTGAGCTTTGCCTGGCCCGTACCGTTTTGGTAGGGGCAGGTAACACCAGACTAAGGTTACGGCCGCTTACAGCGGCATTTAGCATTCTTTACACACGAAACACACTAATTTGACACAGTGCGCGAAATATAACGCGGAATATTTTCAACCAATGAAAACGAATTGTTACAAAATTGAAAGGTGAACCGGAAGTCGGCAGTGACAGAAAAACACCAGGAAAACGGAGTGAGCGAAATAGCGCAATATTCTTGAAGAATTTTTATAGAAACGGTAGCTTTTTAAAAAGTGTTACTTACCAGTTTGGTAGATAAATAAATTTTCTGTTAATCGCGACCGCTATTGATCTTCAATTGCTTGCTTGAATAATACAAAAAGAGGGGGACTGGACCCCCTGTTGAAAACATTCAACACCATGTGAATAATATAGAACAGTGTATACGGGGGTTTGTCAGAAAATGACGTTTTACCTTTTTTTTCATGATAAGGTGTTATTTAGGTATATTTTGGGGTATATTTTGTTTAAAATTACAGGCGCGACTCTGGCTAGTGGTTCAGTCCTACAACTTGAAAAAAGTGGACATGCAAGAAACAGCCGTTATAAACTTGCATACATTGCACATTTCAGGGATGGGCTCTTAAAGGGGTAGGAATTGATACCACATTGTTGGCTTCGACCGTTTATCAACGAGATGTAACGGCATTGGGTTGTTTTTGCAGCTACGGACACTTCGCTTTCAAACAAAAACAAAGAGTTGGCATCTTTTCAAAGAAAATCCATGTTATTTAGAACACGTGTTCAGGAAGAACAAAGCTCAATGCAATTATGCGAATTGCGTTCATACAAAACATGAAAGATATATTAGTAAACATCTTTGAAACATTATCATCAATTTAAATCAAATGAATCAAAACGCTGTTCGTAAAAGAAAGTTTTAGGTCTTATGAATACATGTACATATATCATTTCTGTGTTTAAGTTATAAATATAATCAAAATACTTTGATATTGCAATAATATAGATAAAAATACAAAGCAAACCAATATGATTCACGGTGAACTGAGCAACACTTTTCTTCGAAAGCACAATCATCCCCGGCAGGATCCGAACCCACGGCCTCTTGATTAGAAGTCCAGCGCGCTATCCACTGCTCCATGGAGACGAATGCATAAACATGCCAAGAGATAGCAATCTTTGATTATAATGATAATAATAATCATACTCTATTTACAATTTGTATCAAGCAGTATACTTAAACAAGAGTGTCATGATGGCCCTATATTGCTCATCCGAGTACCAATGTACTAATCTGAGGAAGTCAGTTGTTACTAAAGGGAGTCAGTTGTTGCTAAAGAAGTCACTGGTTGCTAAGGAGCTTTGCTATTTGCAAAATACGTCACAGGTTAGTGGTCACTAAAATGCACCAACTGCCAGGGGGAGTCAGTGGTTTCTCAGCAATTCAGTGATTGTCAAAGACAACGGTTGCTAGTTTCTAAGGGCGTCAATGGTTGCTAAGGCAGTCACTTAAGGCAAGATGTTGCTAAAGGTTGCTAAGGAAGTCAACGATTGCTAAGGGAAGTCCCTGATTGTTTGATGGTTGTTGCTAAGGAAGTCAATGGTTGTTAAATTTTGACCCCGGGGACATGATTTGAACATACTTGGTAGAGGTCCACTGGACAATGATTAACACTAAATATCTAAGCACTAGGCCTAGAGGTTTGTGAGAAGAGGAATTTTAAAGTTGTTCTTATATAAGTCTATATGAAAATCAGTGACCCGCTGGGTGTAGTCAATTTTTACCACATGTGCAAGTTTTGAACACGTTTCCAAGAGGTCCACTAGACAATGTTACACACCTAATATCTGAGCTCTAGACCGTGTGGCTTCGGAGAAGAAGATTTTTAAAGTTTTTCCTATATCTGTCTATACATGTATCTGTTAAGTGACCCACTTGGCTAATATTGACCCTAGGTAAAATTTTTAGCAAACATGGTAGAAGTCAACTAAACAATACCCAAGCACTAGGGAGTCATGATTTGAACCATCTTGACTGAGGTCTTCTAGACAATGCTACTTGCCAAATATAAAGTTTTAGGCCATGCAGTTTCTGATAAGAAGCTTTTTAAAGTTTTTCCTGTATAAGCTTTTGCAAAATCAAGTAACCCTTTGGCAGATGTACAGGATAACATTATTTATATAGGAACTATGCCTATTTTCAAGCAGTGAGCTCAAACTCAGATCTGGTATTGTAGAAATCAAATTATTTGACCAAAAATGCATTTCATTCTTTGGCAAATCTATGTCTCTGTTTTGGCGTGCAGTTACCTGGTTTCATTCCCTAGTTCTCCCAACTGCATTATATAGAGCTGTAATAACAAATACAAGAAACAGAGAAGCTGCGTGATTTAACGTCTGAATCACAGGTGTTCAGTTTGTAATTATCTTCTTGAGATACTAAATCCTGTTTATGCACTGGCAGTGGAATAAGGCATGCACAGGTATCTGGTATGTTGAACTACATGCATGTGAATTCAGAATTTCGAACTGCATTTATTTCAATAGGCTACATAAATAAAGCATCACAAGTTTAACTTTCGTATAATCTGAAAATGGAAGAAAGTTCTATAGTAAAGGAGGAATGCTGGAGAACTTGCAAAATCGCAAGTAATTAAGTATGTCAATATGACGTGACTCGTCACAATACAGAAAGTTTGTATGGAAATAATTATGCGTCGAATAAGAGAAAATAGCATTCAAGGTTCCTCTCCAGGACCTCCAGATTTGTAATTTGTAAGTATAATTTCCACACGATTAAAATTTTGAGACTAACATTCAGGGCAAGAAAATGTAACAAAGTGTACTTTTATATATAGAGCAAGCAAGGCCGAGTTAATGTTTCACAGACACGTGTGTATCTATCCTAGGTGAGCATATCAACTATGTCTAAAAATCTCTTGTTCACAAGAATTTGACGGATTTGTATGACGGATCGAACACAATATACAAAGACCGTTTTCAAAGAAAATGTGTACATGTATATGAACAGAAGTAAAAGATATCAATATTTTTATGTTGAGCTGATTTTCATGTTATTTAATAGCATAAATACCACAGCCCTAAAAATGCGTCTAGTGTTAATTCCAATACAATGCATTACCGTTAACGAAACGAAGAATTTAAATGACCCAAAACAAAACTACAAGCTCCACATAACAACAAAATTACTATGAAAAATCTGATTTTTTTTTCATGCCCAAAACGTTTAATTTGTTACCATATTTAAAATGCGAGTTTCATGCCCAATGTATGTGTTAAAGTGCGATATTATTTTCGACAACCACTTACACCACTTAGCAGCTCAGGAAATGGTCCATACACACTTGCACTTTACGGACATTTAAACGAACACCAACTGAGAGCTAAAACCCTGTAAGTGGCCTTTAATCTCTATGCCTCATGGAATGTTTTAGCAATTACCTGTTCCAGTCTTGATAACTGAATGCTAATGATGATCCAGCGAATGCAGATGAAGTGTGTGTGTGTGTGTTTCTATTTAGAGATAGATGTACAGATAAATCTGGATGAAATAAAGACAGTTTAATGTAAAATATAGAATGTACTTTGGATAAGTGGTTTAGAATGTTACAAACTTGTTATCAAGAAACAGGAAACTATATGTAGGAAGATACTTCGTAATAGTTCATGTACCGGTATACTTTTACTCATTTTACTGGAATTCTTTCAACTCAGGGGAAAAATACATAATGAAAGCAAGTTTGTTTTGTAGTAAGTCTTTATTTCTTACTGACCCTAGCTAACTTCTACTGGTATCGTATGATCACGATTATGCTATGTGGGAATATAATCACATATCTATGCAGACGAGGATATATTTAAACGTATGTAAATGTGGAAATATGTTTAACTTCTAACTAAACGGAAAGTGTGTACTCATAATTAGATTCAAAATATTACATATAAATCTGTTGTAGATATATCGAGTTAAATGTAGTTAATTATTTACATAAGAGAAACAAGCGAGGGAAGAAAATTGAACATATGATTTGGATACACCATGTTATGTCGGAGTGAATTTGACATAAGTTGGATACATCATTTAATGTCGGAGTGAATTGACATAAGTAATACGATATGCTAGCAGGAAATAAGTGAGTGCAAATATGCGTTTGTAGGGTTCTATGGAAATGTATATGACATTTCGAAGATAAATTACATGATCAAATTGATATATCTTATAATACTTTGTTTTCCGCTATCCTTATTAAGAAACACTCAGGAAACCATCCTGGTATAGACAAAGTTGTCTACTTACACCCTTGTTCATTTTGAAGTACCTGCTTTAGTTTCTATCTTAAGTGTCTATACATAAGCATTACTTGTTCGAACTTACATCTGTCATTAACAGATTTATAGAGAGGTACTGTGCCTGGAATGATCTGGATAAGGATGGTGTCTGGACCCCGTCGGAGACCAGGACTTGTGACTAGACTCTACAGAATGTGTTACACTTCAACAGTGGGATTTTTCATGTTTACAGCGTTGACTGTATACTGTGACGGTAAGCTGTTGTTTATTGTTATAATAAATAACATTTAATGTTAGTACAGTTTGCCATATTGTATATTAAAACCAATTATTTTATATACAGTTTATCAGGAAATATGAAAGGATTGTGGAAATTGTACTATTACTGGGACTTTTTGACGATCACATTGACGTACTCTTCATCTGTGTATAATAAATAAGGATTTTTTAACAATTAGTCTTTCATTATTGAAAGTTTTTGATCGCTGATTATTTAGAAATTCAAATAGAATCGGTTGATAATCAAACCCGTTAGTAAAGATGTTGTAATATCCTATACATGATTTCTACCTCTGAATACAGTTAGTTACCAATTATTCACTTTGAACGCCTGCTTCTATATCATGCATTACTATCGTGCTAACAGAATGTTTTATAACATATAATTATACATTTCTAGACTGCACTTAACGTATCTATAGATCTGCTCACATTGTTAATGTAGTCATAGGGAGTAATTACACCGGAAATTATCGGGAAAGGCAAAAGTTAAGTACTCACATATATATTAATGTTTAAATATAAGTACATGCTTATTTAGATACGTAAATATGTAAAGACGTAATAATTGTTTCGTTTCTTTCATATTTTAACTACATACATGACTAATTTCTGACTTTGAAATGATTATTTTTACTACCTTCACTTCCTGGGACGTTGTTTGTGTGTGTAAAAATAAACAATGCGAAATTATCGATCAGACCTTCCCCAAATCTTAGAACATGTAGAAACAGAAGATAAAAAGAAACGTTATCACACAGAGTATGAGTTGCAGACATTACATGATATAAAAACACAGGTATATAACACAATAAAATATTGACATCTATATGAAAAGTCGAAGTATAGCATTCCAGAATTTATTACTCCAGTATGCCAGCATAATTCTTTGATTTATCTCATTCAAGGAAAACTCTTAAAGCTTTAAAGCAGCTGTAGAATTTATGTGTGTTTAACCCCTGTGTTTGAAATGATTCCAACTTTACAAGTAGCCTGCAAACAACAATATTTAAGAACGTTTCCTGTTTACAAAAACCCTGACGAAATACATGCATAAACAGGCAAAGTTTTACAAGCAATTCAGAATACATACTTGACATATATACTATGGAACGCCAAATCTACATATACTCAAATATTTGAAGAGGTCTTTAAATAATTGGAGAGCTCTCTAATTCAATTATTGATATCAAAAATTGATTTAAAGCGCGCAATAAATGAATTGAAGACCTCTCCAATTCAATTGAAGATATCAAAAATTAAGGTGTATTTCAGCTGTTTTTAAGAGCTCTGTAATTGAATTGAAGAGGTCTCTAATTGATTTGAAGACCTCTGTAATTGTTTTATAGCGCGCTACAAATTAAATTATAGAGGTCTTGAATTCAATTAGAGACGTCTCTAAATCAATTTGAGCGCGGTGAAATTCAATTTTAGATGTCTTGAATTCATACCAAATTTACAAATACTCAATTATTTGAAGAGGTCTTCAAATATTTGGAGAGCTCTGTAAAATATTTGGAAAGGTCTATAAATCAATTTTTGATATCAAAAATTCGTTTGTAGCGCGGTTTAAATACACTAATTTGGAGACATCTTTAATTCAATTGAAGAGGTCCCCATTTAAATTGTAGACCTCTATAATTGTTTTATAGCGCGCAAGAAATGAATTAATGATATCAAAAATTGATATTGAGAGGTCTAAAATTGAATTGTACCGCGCTTCAATTGTTTTATTTGAGACCTCTCTATTTTCATACATGGAATTTCTGTACATGGATTATATTGAAGCGCGGTACAAATGAATAAGAGACCTCTCTAAATCAATTTTTGATATCATTAATTCATTTCTTGCGTGCTGTAAAACAATTATAGAG
Source organism: Saxidomus purpurata (assembly GCA_022818135.1). Lineage (NCBI taxonomy): Eukaryota > Metazoa > Mollusca > Bivalvia > Venerida > Veneridae > Saxidomus > Saxidomus purpurata. Next base: position 40,384,135 of record JAFMSR010000016.1, read on the forward strand.
GTCTCTAATTCAATTGGAGACCTCTTCAATTGAATTATAGATGTCTCTAAATCAATGGATTTAAACCGCGCTACAAACGAATTTTTGATGTCTTTAATTAATTTGTAGACCTCTCCAAATATTTTTCAGAGCTCTCCAAATATTTAAAGACCTCTTTAAATACTTTGGTATATGAAGATTTGGCATGTATTAACATCAATTTCAAGATATCTAAAATTGAATTTCACCGCGCTCAAATTGATTTAGAGAGGTCTCTAATTGAATTCAAGACCTCTATAAATTAATTTGTAGCGCGCTATAAAACAATTACAGAGGTCTTCAAATCAATTAGAGACCTCTTCAATTCAATTACAGAGCTCTTAAAAACAGCTGAAATACACCTTAATTTTTGATATCTTCAATTGAATTGGAGAGGTCTTCAATTCATTTATTGCGCGCTTTAAATCAATTTTTGATATCAATAATTGAATTAGAGAGCTCTCCAATTATTTAAAGACCTCTCTATTACAATTTTTGCGCGCTATAATTATTTGGAGATATCTCTAATTGAAATTGAGACCTCTAATATTATTTGAAGAGCTCTCCAAATATTTAAAGACCTCTTCAAATATTTGAGTATATGTAGATTTGGCGTTCCATAATATACATGCGTACAAACTGTTAAAGTCATTATCCAAAACGCTGATCACTCTGTAAATGCATTTAAAATGGTTCAACAACATGATGTTCCGAATAATCATGCACTGTCACGATTGTGTTATTGTGGAGAAAAAAATATTCAAGTTCATGCAAACCTATATTTGTCTTTATGGTTCAGTCACACCGGACTAACAGACGTGCAACGGATAAAAAATGCAAAATCAGTCTTATCCGTTGGTGTCCGTTGGTAAATTTGTCCCCGCCGCTTCTCTTCTATGGAAGGGCATTTAAGTAAATATTCTGTTCATGTAACTGACAACTGTATAAGTCTAAAGTTGTACGCATACACGATGCAGTAGTCAATAATAAGTAGGCACAAATCAATTGCACATAGGCACTTGTCATTTAGACAAATACAGAACAGAATATTTACTTAAATATAGGCACTTGTCATTTAGACTTATACTTAACTTTTCTCTTCATATTTCGTTTGTGATCTATCATGCAGCGATTATTTCAAAGTAATTTTTCTTGTATGCATCCACTTAGTTTCAGCCAATCAGCAATCTAACACATAGTGTAGGTCCGCATGTTCCCTAGACAGATTGCTTTTGTACGCACTTAGAACTCTTTCAAATAATAAAATAACCATTGCTGAACCAAAGTATAGCTTTGTTTTAAGTGCGTACAAAAGCAATCGTTTCAGTCGCCTAAATCGGTGAAAACCGGAAGCAGGTTATTTTGTCCATTTTCACGGTGTCAGAACAGTTTTATCCTCATCAACCTGATCCGGTCAAAAACTAGGCCATCTATAAATAGTTCAACATCATCGTAATAAAAAATGACAGAACCATATATCAAAATAGCATCACCATATATAGAAAGGACATCACCATATATCAAAACCACTGCACCATATATAAATATGACAGCACCATATATCAAACTCACATCACCATTTGCTAAAACCACGGCATAATATATAAAAATGACAGCACCATATATCGAAACCACAGCACCATCTATCAAAATGACAGCACCATCTATTAAAACCACAGCACCATATATCAAAACGACATCACCATTTATCAAAACCACAGCACAATCTATCAAAACGACATCACCATATATCCAAACCACAGCACCATATATAAAATGACAGCACCATATACCAAAATGACACCACCATAAATCAAAACGACATCACCATTTATCAAAACCACAGCACCATCTATCAAAACGACAGCACCATATATCCAAACGGCATCACCATTTATCAAAACGACATCACCATATATCAAAACCACAGCACCATCTATCAAAACGACATCACCATATATCAAAACCACAGCACCATATATCAAAACCACAGCATCATATATCAAAACGACATCACCATTTATCAAAACCACAGCACCATCTTTCAAAACGACGTCACCACCTTCAAAACGACATCACCATCTATCAAAACGACATCACCATATATCCAAACGACATCACCATCTACAAAAACCACAGCACCATCTATCAAAACGACAGCACCATCTATCAAAACGACATCACCATATATCAAAAGGACATCACCATTTAAGAAGTGTGTATAGAAGGCAGCTATGGCGTTCCATAGCCTTCCATATTCATTGCTTAATGATACTTGCCTACGTTAAACTGATAAGTACATACGTCATTCCCAACTGTATTGGAAAACCGATGTGCGTTTTTACAAAGCGTAAAGAAGGATGTTATGAAATAACTCGTCAAAACTTTCTTTCTGTTTAACATACAAAATTTGTCATTATCACAAATGTTAGTTTAATTTCTCTGCCATTTCATGAATATTTTTTTGTCAATGTAAAATATCAAATCAATGGTCCTTTTTACGTTTAAAAACTATCACCTTCGGTTTTTACGGACATTGAATTATAGTGGAAACTCGAAATAATGCAAGTTTAGGTGCAAATATTGCATTTCTGTTCAAATTTTTACCTTTTTGCTAACATAACAAAATAAATGTCACTATTACAATGTCTCGATATTTCATTTTACTTTTTAGATAAATAAAAATAATTATGTTTAATGTTTATCTTTGCAGTCCTTTTTAACTTTAACTCAACTAAACTGTTAAGTTTAAATAAGAATTTACCGTTTCGGCAGTACTCGGCATTTTACGTAAGACACATTTTTAACGCCGATACTAACAGTTTGCTACTAGTATGTTTTTTTAGTAAATTCGTCTGATCAACGTAAATAGATATTTTTCACGAATTTTACCAGGGCATGTTTATAAAACTAACTGATTCGCATCCCAAATAAAATTTCATAAAACATATAAATGAAAAATTTAATTACATTGTCGCTTAATGCATAATTATTGAACTGATACAAAAGTGTTGTAATAGTTATGAAATCAAACAAAGCCTTGTGACCAGATCGCAACTGGGGTAAGAGGGGTAGGGGTGGTGTCATCAGGACGAGACATGTCTGTCACCAGGTGATATTACTTGTTCAAATGTATACTGTAAATTATTGTTCACGTCATATCACTGAAATAATGTAAGACTGTTTTCAACGCGATTGTTACTCTTATTCTTCATACGGTACATGTAAATGGAATTGAATAACATGTTATATTAACATTTATTAGTATAGCAAATACATGTTTCATAATATATGATAAATAGATATTATCATTTAAATTTATATTACAAATTGACAACAATTCAAATAATCTTTACATTTGAATGGGGTTAAAGTGGATCAGTTTTATGACCCTTAATCGTTTTATTACCTATCTATTATCTGGATATTGCCTGCGGGTAGAGTTATTTCCTGTCTCTGTTTCACATACACACGTTTCTTGCATACTATTGTATTGTATAATATATCGGTCAGTACCCTCTGAAGCTTTTAAAACATTTTACCGTATGTATACACAATTTTAATAAGAAGTTTTTTTTAAACAAGTTAATTAAATTATATACAGCCGCGGCAGTCGAAGTGTTTTCGTTTTCCAGTTAAATGTATAAATTTAATAAGATTCCAGCATGTCGAATGTATGTATTCATTGTAAAGTTTTATGGTTGGTACCGGATAATTCATATGACCAACGCCCCCAGAAGAGTTTTAGTTTTTTTAGTTTCACGTGATAGTGCAAGATACAGAACGCGTCCCGTTCAAGAGACAACGTCTAATTATTTAAGCATCAATACACCTCGATCTAAGGTCTCATCCGGAAGACTATAAGTTATGTTAAGAGGAGTGAGGGTCGAACCTGCGATTCCTTGACTACCAGTCCAGAGCGTTAACCACTAGGCCACTGAACCGCTCAAAACATGTAGCAGAGTGTCGCAACCAAGGCCAATACACACCTCTGATATACTATACATGTTTATAATTAACCAGTGATGAAAATAAAACTAATGAAGTTATTTTATAACCATAACGGCATAATCATATATAACATTTCCCCTTTTTAATGATGTTTTCCTTCTTTCTGAGACTTCATAAATTTAGTCTGTTTTAAATTTAAAACCACAACAGTTACTGTCATTGCATTATAGTAAAACGCGCAATAGTAGTCCGGTGGCGACATCGGGTCACCGGACATCAACAGATATAAACCGGACAAATACAGGACACATAACGTACTCATTCCGTACAAAACGTATAAGGTAAAAATATTTTAGCTCCGGCATAAATATTTTTAGCCGCGGCATAAATATTTAAGCTCCGGCATAAATATGATTTAAGCCGCGGTTAAAATATTTTAGCTCCGGCATAAATATGATTTTAGCCGCGGCATAAATATTTAAGCTCCGGCATAAATATGATTTTAGCCGCGGCAAAAATCGCATTTTTATCGGAGCTAAAATATTTTAACCGCGGCTTAAATCATATTTATGCCGGAGCTTAAATATTTATGCCGCGGCTAAAATCATATTTATGCCGGAGCTAAAATATTTTTACCGCGGCTTAATTCATTATTTTTGGTGGCGATGGCCAACCATACCCAGCTGGGTGTGGTGTTTGACACACCCTTGTGTTATGGGCAGGTTTTGTTGAAAATTGGTTCAGTAGAAGTAACAGCCCGGAATCGACTTTCCGGACGGATGGACGCACGAATAGATTGACAAACTGACGAACGGAGTGAGCTGCTCAACTATTTGACCTGACTGTAGGATCCCCAAATGTGAAAAAAGTCACAAATTAAAATGGTTTTACCATACAGTATAAAATGTATATTTTTTTTAAACTGTTTTTCACATTTGTCGATAGTTTTTTTATATAATTATTCAATAAATTTAACTTTACGTTTGAGTTAGGCTAGGTTTTAGGATTTACATAGGTAAAATCATTTCAAAAGTGTGACCATTTTCACATCTGGAAGTCATACTGGGGACTAATAATCAATGTTCAACCTTTAAAATAGAGTTTTCGTTAGTTTTTGGATCGATTGATTTATTCAATCGGATCCAATGTTAACAGAGTATAGCTTCCTTACGGCCGAACTCTTTACATACAAACAAGTAGTTCCATATATTCCGTTGTTACGAATTATACTGTCCTCTGTTTTAAAAATTATATAGTAACAGATCTAAATAATATCAAAACATTTCAGAATAGCATAATATTATATTGTTGTTTTTCTTATAATTTGTAACTTAAATCAACGAGGTATCTGTTCTGTATAGAACTATTTTCCTACGCGGTTTTTATCCCAACAGTTTTCTAGTCAGACCGGTGTGACATGAGAAATGTAAGACCCGTGAAATACGTATCGCTTCACCGGATACACTAAATTCAATGTTTCCGCAAGCGCGTTTTCTGCGGTTTTGACGAACTCATTTTGTCAATGACGCAACAGAAATAGCAAAGAGCGTCTTCTCTGACGCAATAAGAGTGTGTATGATCAAATAACAAAAACAACATTTCAAAACCTCTCAAAACGCTTCGAAATGCAAGATAAATTGTTGATAAAATACGCTTCCGGTATGGGATATGTCTAATTTTGACCCTATTGCGTCGTCGTTGTCGTCTGATTTCGGATCGACCCGCATTTTGTACCATTGCGTTTTTGTGTGTGTTGATTCGTATTATACCGTCATCATGGTATCGTAGACGCACAACAAGAGATGGTCGACGAACCTTAATAGGGGAAGCAAAAACGTCTCTCTGAGTGATTTTAATGATCAGTTTGTAGTAATTTCGATCAGACTGTCACTATTGAAAGGGGTTTCAGTGTGCCAAATAATATCAAAGTTTAATGTCTACGGTTGAATGCACTTTTGAAAAAATCGCTTTGTGGACAAATTTGACTTTTGAGATGCTGTGACAAAATGGAAAGCATCCAAAGAGAAACACTGTGTTGTTCAGAGACAATCGATCCTCCAGCACTTTCAGTCCTTTGATTACTTCTTTTACACTTTCTGCTTTTAATGGCAATCGCACATGCTGGCATTATAACTCGGAACAATTAAACAATATTTACTACGACATACATGTAGCAGTTCTTACTTCAGTCTTACTTACTTCAGAGAGATGACCTGCACATCACGTGTTATGAATAGTGCATAATGCTGTTATTATGTCAAACTTAATTATTGGCTTGCAGGTTTGACTTTTCGAATCTTTTGACTACACTAGAAGGACAGTACTGTTACTTTTATGATAGCTGAAAATGGAGATAAGAATGTATGTTTTTATTTCAGCAAATAATGACACTGAATTGGCCAGCAATGAAACTGAGCCGGCCAGTACTAGTTATACAGAGGAGATTGATCACAGATTTCTGACACGAAGTATTTGGCATAGAGGCTTTCAGTTGTGTAGAGATGAGCACAATATGACGATGGCGTCCGCAGACGATATTAGAGATTTTCAGGCTAGAAATAGTACAAGAAACTACAAGGATTTACTGAAAAAATATTTGCCACTCTGGACATACGCTTTTGAAATAACAAACAAGAAAACAGGTACTTTCTAAAACTCAAATAAACTTTTAACTCAAATACAGATCATTCTGTTTAACATCAGCTGTTGACTATGTAGCGAAAAGGGGACAATACAATCGTTCATAACGCTGGTAATAATAAGATCTCTCTTGATCTGTGCCACGAAGTATCACTTTTTTTCATTTAACCGTGTTCTATAAAGATTGTAGTAACCAAAGAAAGCATGGATCATATTGGAAATAAAACACAATCTATCCGAGAGGGATGTATGCTGTCGTGCAACTGATTCTGAGTTTGAAATTTTTATATCTTGAAAAGTGTAGTTTTAGCTTCCTGGTTACCCCATCCGCTCGTACGCCCGTACTGCCATGTCCATCGTCGTTTCTCTAATAATTTAGCGGGCGATAAAGCAGGGTTACGACGAAGATGCGAGAACTTGTATGGCGACACTAATGATGTGGTGTTCCCTTTCCCACTAGCCGGCATCGTACGTCTTGAATCGTCAACATATACCATGCGCTTACGATAGCCCGACTTAGCGCTGAAATCTTATGCGCTAATGTTCCCCAAAGGTTTAAATGTTTCTTATGTTGTTTAGGAAATGTGTGGGCATACTCATTTTTGAAAGACCTTCCAAAAAAGATATTTGACACGGTACATCAAGTAGGACAAAGTGTCACTTATGCAACAAAATATTTTTGTATAGGTTATATATACTGGCCTATTTCTTATCAAGATCACGATCACCATCATTTGTTTTGCTTTATTTCTTTATGGAATGAATGAAAAATGTATAGGTATACATTCTTCCTTAAAAAATAAACTTTTGGAGTTCGTTAGTCGCTGCATTAAAACAGAACACAATGTATTGCACATGGGCAAGCAAAACAACTTTATACATAATATACAAGTTTGATTTCGAATCTCAAGGATACTTTCTAAATATCGTATTGTATTTATAGTAAGAACAGTGTCATTATAATTTTCAATTCAGTTTATCACTCTTGCATTACCGTTACCATAAACTATTCTACTTCGTCGTTTATCACAGTTGTAACACTCAGTTGGCCAGTATAATTATATACTGTTACTCCTAAAATAGATATCTGACTAATCATGTTTAGGAGAAATCTCCTAAAATATGAGAGATGTCTCAGAAGAATGCGTAAACTATTACACCATTTGTTTCTTCAACTTTCAGAGGACATTCTCCATGTAACACGCAATGACGTCGACCACAACACACATGCATACCAGTGTACAGATTCAAAAGGTAAGAAAAGGCTAAAAGTCGACCAAGAACATGGCATTTTAAAGCATTTCATTCTATCCAATTTTATATCTTACATATCAACTCTTTGATGTGTCATCTAAATCTGGAGAACAGCTGAGTAACTTTTCACATTTCGTTTTTGGACAGTTGCGAAGTAAATTAGTAGCGTATAACAAACGAAAGTCCACATAATAAATCAAAGGAGTGAAAGTGCTGGAGGATCGATTGTCTCTGAACAACACAGTCTGCACACATGCATGTGTAAATATCAGGACAACAGATTGTGCACAAACATGTGTAAATATCAGGACACCCCTTGCACGCGTAAAATTGTAAACTGGAGACACAACTGTCCACAAATGTTGACCTTTAACCATTTGTGTAAACTTTACTTTTGAGATAGGAACCAATGTGCTTACATTTTGCAATCAGTGCCCTATGATGTATTAAGCTGTGAATGGTAACTGAGAAATGGATTTTGACAAAACTGAACTGAAAATTCATAGTTTTAATTACTTTTAATGTCATTCAAAAGTTATGGGATATGCCCATAGGGTTGATTGTATTGTGCAAATTGATTGATTCGGATTTAACGTCGCACTCAACAGCTAAGGCCATATTGCTGCAACGTCCAGCTTTCGTGGAGGAGGAAGACCCTAGGTGCCAATTCTGGCATTATTTCAGTCACGAGCGGGCAGCTGGGTAGAACCTAGATAGCTCCCAGACATAAAAGAATTCGACCCAAGTAGGGCACGAACCTACAGCGGTGAGGGACAAGTAAACATCAGTCAGTGACCTTAACCACTCGGCCACAGATGCCATTGTATGATGCCAAGCAATTGTCTGAAGTTTCAAGGCTTTAATGGTTACTGAGAATGTGAATTTTAAGAAAGCATAACCAGATTCAAGACGACAGTGCCGACTGGCATCAAGAAGGTTATGACAATGGCTCTTCTGTTTTTCAAAGAAAAGCTAAAAATTGATAAATCAATCTTTTATAAATTGATTCAGTATATACCTACTGTAGAACAAGTACTTGCAGCTTACATTAACTATCCCCGTGAGTGCTTCCAAAATACTGCGAATTGCAATATACCAAGTCTATTGCGCACCCCTAGTTATTTCCAGCCTTTCTACCATACTGTTTTAAATTTTCATAACTTGTCTAAAACAACAACTGAATGTTTTAATAGCAGGCTATTATCTTTCATATTTAACATATACTAGACCCTAGTAGTAATTCGTAACAAGTAATGATGATGATGATGATGATGATGATGATGATGATGATGATGAGATGATGATGATGATGATGATAATTACGATGCTATATAATTAATGTAAATATGAATACCCGCCAAATTTAGTGTAGCAAAAGAATCATGGTAAAGTTTGAAAGTTTTAGTTACAATACAATAAATTCTAATTGTATTTATATTGAGTTAAGGTAGTGGATGTGTAATGAGTACTTCCTGTTTAAGGATCATTTGGAATACTTTGGATTTTATAGCAGTACCTATTTTGTACTGTGGTGCAGTGGTTAGAGCGTCTGCTTTGAGATCAAGAGGTCCTGAGTTCAATCCCCGAAGGAGCCAAAACTTTTTTTCGTTATTTTTTCGTTTTTAGTTATCAAAATGAATCACATGAAAAATTAAGCCATTTTACAAGATTTGAAAACTGTATCTTAATTTTCCTTGATTTTATCAAGCTGTACAGTTACTTGAAAATACAAAAATTGACCGTGCTCATTTTTAAAAGTTGAATATCTCAAAAAGTAGACGGTAAAACATTTTTATTTTTTCTTATATTTCAATTCAAATACTACTTATAAAAGTTTTATAATCAATAGTGATGGCCCTACTCCTAATCTTTTGCTAAAGCCGTGTATATGTACATGTGTGATATGTCTCGTGGCAAAATTAGGTAAATTGTATACCCTCGTTTTTGGCATTATTGCATATTTTTTGTTACACATGCTAAGCTTGTAGAATTATGATTCATGTTTTGTAATTCTACATTGCTTGCAGTACTTTTTGAACCTGGAAATTTTTTTAAATGTAAATAGATACTTGCAAACATACCTATTTTAACTTTTATGGTACTTTTTAATATGGTCAGTATTTCTAAAGTGGGGGTAGGGCAACAAAAAAAACGGAATTAATTTTAAATTAAACGGTGAAATGTCTTTAAATTTTGCACACTAGTCGGTTAACAGATGTAGATCATATAAATGTTAAGTTTAATGTGTTTTGGAATAGTGTCCATTAGACCCCCACTACCTTAATATCTGTTCTTTGTAAATGACAGCATGATCCGGAGAATTGATTTTCCCTTTAGATTAGTGCATTTCTGTCTACATTTAAAAATCGTATTTAAGACATGTAGATCTATGTGATTTTTTACAGTTATTCGTACCCAGGTACGAACCGACTTTGGCAAAATGCGGACATTTTCGTACTATTTTCGAACCACGCATTTACATAAAATACAACAATTACAACGTGTTTAAAGCATAAAAATATGTTGTCATATTTCAAAAAGACATCTACAAGTGCCTTTGTAGAGTTTATTTGCTGATAAGTTTCAATTTTATACCTAAACGCATAAAGGCCTATTTTAGACTAGTTTTTCGGCATATCTTTAAAGACACTAAATCACAACTAGTGAGGCCGAGCACTTTTGATATGATAGTTGTGATGTTGAATTCCGAGTTTTGTAATTTAAAATTCAAGAATACCTAGTGGTTCGATAACGTATTACGATGTTCTGATAGTTTATGTTCATGAGAAAGACATAACATTATTCGGCATGACTAGTTGTATTCTAGTGTCTCCGGTCTAACTATCAAAACCGCGTAGGAAAATAGTTCTATACAAAACAGATACCGCGTTGATTTTTAGTTACAAATTAGAAGAAAAACAACAATATTATATTATCCTATTCTGAAATGTTTTGATATTAATTAGATATTTTACTATATAATTTTTAAAACAGAAGTCAGTATAATTCGAAACAACTGAATATATGGAACTACTTGTTTGTATGTAAAGCGTTCGGCCGTAAGGAAGCGTTTCGAGAACTATCCTATCTGCTTCTATTTTCATATACACTTAGACTAGTTTTGCTTTGACCCCTCGTTATACTCTGTTAACATTGGACCGATTGAAAATTCAATCGATCCAATTATTTGTTCGTGGGATATTTTTAAGTTTTAAGATACAAGGTTTGAACAATCAGACAGACACGAAAGAAGCCTGGCAAGTTACAAACTTTTACAGTGACATTATTCCAGTATTACATATACACACCAATAAAACGGAAAGTTGGCGTGCCAGACTGGTAACGTGTTGTAGGGCGGACAGTAGTATTTCATAAATCTAGTTTGTCTGGTCCGCAAGCTTGACTTAGACACAGTGTATCAATACCGGTATACTAGTATAATTAGTGGCTCAGGTATCTCAAGGTATAGTTAATGGCTCGGAAAGTTCAATGTAGTTATTAATAATAATAAAACTATTTTGTTAAGAATGTTGGTCTATTAAAAAGGTGAAATACGCTCCAAATGCTGCGAAACGTTGAGAAATGCTGACAGCTACTGCCGAAAGACTGCTGGTTTCGAGTTACATCTGCCTTTGATAGAATCAACGAACCTAATATCATTTGTTAGCAAGCTGTGGACGAATACTTCACGTTGGGTTACACTTGGAAATGAGACTAGTTTTTTACGGGGTAAGTCTATCTTTACTCGTAGGCAAGGCATAGAAAAAGATTGCATTCGATTAAAATTGAAAATAATCTGGATGCTGCTGCAAATTACAGATTAACATCTACCCTGTCTGCTTGTGGCAAACGATTATGCGTTTGTGAAAAGTGTTGCTTATAATCAGCCCGCAGACCCGTTTTAACAAATAATTATAAGTTTAAATTCAAAGATGAACAAGTCCTTTTAAGCTCTGGATGACCGATTAGTACAGGTGGGTTATCCGGCGTCCATCGTCCGTCGCAAACATTTTACTTAAGTTAAAGCTCTTCTCTGAAACTGCATGTCAGATTTTTACCAAACTTGCTCTGCAGCATCCTCGCATTTACTGATTTCAAAAAAAGAGGAAAGGGTTCCGGTCCACTGCACATAGTGGTCGCTATTAAAAACCAGAAACAGAAAAATCGTCAAATGGCTGCTTCTCGTGAACCAGAAATTTGAAAGCGACCAAAGCATCCTTGCATGGAACTCTTCCAAACAACAGGGCAAGATTTTTGCTAATGTACAAAGGGACTGCTGTTGCTAAAAATACAAAGATATTTATAAGGCTTCTCATAAACCTACCAAAACAATCTCCATGGTCGAGTGGTTAGAGTCTCTGACTTGAAATCACTGAATACCCCTGCTACCGACCATGTCTCTTTATGTAAGAAAGTTGGCAGTTTCTTTCGACGAACAGGAGTCTGGTACTGTTTCTTCATAGGAACGATGGTTAGGTAAAGTGCCCGCTTGTAAAGATGACCAAAAATACGGTTGGAACGGGCGTTAAACTTATAGAACAACAGTCACCAAACTTGCTCTTTAGCAGCCTTGCATTTACTTCTTTTAGAAAACAGGAACGCAGAGTGGCCATTGTTACTGAAAAAGAAAACTCTTTTAGCAGCTTCATTTCATGAACTACTATTTAGAAAGTCACCAGATTTCTCTGGAGCAGCCTTGCATTGACTCTTTCAGAAAACAGGAAATGGTGCCGGTCCAATGCCCGTAGGGACCACTGTTACTCAAAATAGAAACATCTTTAAACTGCTTCTACTTATGAACCAATGGCTGGAAAGTGGCCAAACTTGCTCTGTAGCATTATTGCATCGACCACTTTCAAAAAACAGGAAATGGTTCCGGCCCAATGCACACAGGGGCGACTTTTTAAAGAAACAGAAAAGTCTTAAAGTGGCATTTTCTAATTAACTAATGATTATAAAGTAATAAACCTTGTTCTGCGTCATCCTTGCATGGACCCCATTTCAAAACAACAGAAAATGGTTCCAGTCCATTGCACACAGGGGTCACTGTTACTAAAAACAGAAAAATATTAGTAGCCTCTACTCATGAACTAATGTTTGGAAAGTCACAAACTAGCTCTGACCCCTTCCAACTAATGGGAAATGGTTTCGGTTTACTGCACACAGGGACCACTGTTACTAAAAATAGAAAAAAACCTTTAATCGGATTCTACTCGTGAACCAATGGTTGGGAAGTCATCAAACTTGCTCTATTCATGTAGCATCCTTGCATTGACATGTATACAGGGTTCATTAGTATGGTCCACTGTTACTAAAAATAGAATAATCTTTAAACAGCTACCATGAACCAATTGCTGGAAAGTCATCAAATTTGATCTGTAGCATCATTGCATTGATACCTTTAAAAATACAGGAAATGGTTCCAGTCCTCTGCATACAGGGCCCATGCACTGTTACTAAAAATAAACTTTTTCAGAACTAGAGCAATTTAGAGTACAGCTCAGTAGAGCACTACAGTTCTATTGAGAGCTAAAGTAATACAATGTATGCAGTACAACAGTTGTATACAGTCCTATAACACTAAACAGTACTCAACTTAATAGTAAAAAAGTTCTTTAACTGCCTCTATAGCGTAGTGGTAGAGCGTCCGATTTGTGTGCGGGAGGTCGAGGGTTCGCTCCCAGGCCGCGTTGTACCAAAGACGTAAAAAATGTTACCAGTAGCTCCCTTGCTTGGCGCTCAACATTAAAAGGGAAACTGGCTTCTCTACGGCGATGGATACCATCAGGAATGAGGTGTCGAGAGTGATTAATATAAGTTGAATAACTTGTTTCGCAATCGACCTAAATAAATTAGTATACAATAAAGTTTTTTAGAATGATACAGAACTACTGCAGCATTATAGAATATTTCTGTACTATACACTACTCTTGGTGACTTAAATTGCAATGTTGGTCACTTGAAATATGTTTGTTCAGATGAACAACTTAGGGCCAACTTGGCCCTCTTGTTTAAAGTTTGCAGGGTACATTTTGAGAAATAAATACCAGTAAAGGTCAGTAAGGTCGTTTACATGAATATTAAAATAATGAACAATTGTATATTAATATTCACGACTTCTCACCCCGAGTCCCCTCAGGGTATGACGTTTGATGGACCGTCAATATTAGATACAAATAAGTAAATTCATCGGTAATTGTCAGTTTATCCTGGGGTCACTTATGACAAAACTGATTAGTATGTCCTAAATGAATCACCCCCTAAACAGTTACACAGCATACATAATGCAGTGTTCAATCCTCTAGAATGTTTGATGTCACAATTTACAAACTTGTAATTACTATTTTTTTCATGTAAGAAAGTGACAAGTTTAGTGTTCGCTGTTTACTCTTGGATGAGAATGGAGAGCTTCGTACAGATAACTGTGATGAACGTCATAGAACACTTTGTATAAGAGGTAAGAGATTAAACAGTTAAAACTGATTAAAACATAGATAAATATTCCCCATAATATTGATTTGCGCGTTTAAGTTTTTTACAAACTACAAATAGCATTTTGGAATTTATGAAGTCTGATAGCCCTGTAACACCGGATACAGCTCCTTTCGAATACAGCTCCCCGTGGAGCTGTATTCGGTGCACATTAACGAATACAGCTCCCTTGGTATAGCGGAGCTGTATTCGAAGCAAAGCATATGCAAAATCGAATACAGCTCCCTATGTTTGCTTTGTTAGAATATATAAAGAACCATGATCCCTACGTAAAAAATGTCCACAGATAGAAATTAGGAACCTTAATTGCCTAAAAACATCTATCACATGTGCAATATACTGCATGTCACATCTATTCCGTCCGTTTATTTGTCCAACCATCTGTCTGTTGTCCTACCCTGTCTGTTGTCTTATCCGTCCGTCAGTCAGGCCGTAGTGTACCCTGGGTGAACTTCAGTTTTTGCCTTTTGTGCTATCGTCATATGAAAACAATGAAGGTTTATTGAAAGAAAATGTTTCTCAAATATCAGCAAAAAGATAATTAAAGTTCAAATTTTCATTCAACTGTCCGCCAAACATGTGCGGACAAAAAGACAGACATCCCAGGGCTAAGTACTGCATCCTGAATTGCAGTATGTATCTTTGTTATTCTATAATAAATTCTTTGCCGCGTATTTGTATAAACGAATGATACGTCTTTGTTGCATCGGGTCACTGGGGCGCTCTATTCGAAGTTTTTGGAATATCTCAAGTTTCCAGTCATAACCAAATCTATAAAATTTTAGTACGTATTTCCTAGCAGTTTATCAAATGTTCAAGTACAAAATGTAGCCTGAAATGCTGTTAAGTGAATACATCATTTGTTGTTTCTTTCTTATTGAGAAAACAGTGTTTTAAAACTTTTAAGTTTAGACTGTTTTATAAATACATTAGCATACCAATGTGTCAACACTTAAATTCGTCAGGAGTGGAGGTTGCGTTGTAATAGTTGTAAATTGATAATACAACATGTACAAACTTTCTACAAGGCATTGTATTTATTGTTTCATTAAAAGTGACAGAGGAAACCTAATTGTTAAGTTCAGACGGTCGTAAGGTAATGTATTCGTATACGACAAGAAAAGCAAATGCTGTATTTTTATGCCCCCGAAGGTTTGCATATTAAAATCGCACCGTCCGTCTGTCTGTCCGTCTGTCCGTCCGTTCGTCTGTGCGTCCACCCTAAAATTTTCCGTGTCCGGGCTGTAACTTTGTCATGCATTGAAGGATTTTAAAATAACTAGGCACAATAACTATTCAGCACATCAAGACGACGTGTCGCGTGCAAGACACACGTCCCTTTCTCAAAGGTCAAGGTCACACTTAGAGTTTGAAGGTAATGGAATCCTCTATATATGCACACATTCGTGTCCGGACTGTAACTTTGTCATGCATTGAAGGATTTTAAAATAACTTGGCACAAATGTTCAACACATCAAGACGATGTGTCGCGTGCAAGACCCACATCCCTACCTCAAAGGTCAAGGTCACACTTAGAGTTTGAAGGTAGTGCAATCCTGTATATATGCACACATTCGTTTCCTGACTGTATTTGTGTCATGCAATGATTGATTTTAAAATAACCGGGCACAAATGTTCAGCAGATATAGACAATGTGTCGTGTGCAAGAACCACGTCTCTGCCTCAAAGGTCAAGGCCACACTTAGAGTTTGAAAGTAATGGAATACTGTATGCATGGTAACTCTGTCATGCATGGAAGGATTTTAAAATTGCATGGCACAATTGTTGAGTACTTGGAGAGTACATAGAGGGACAGCTCTTGTTTAATTTCAAAATTTGAAATTTTAAAATATTTAGTCAATAACACAAAAACTGTCACTTATGGTTTCAGGCAACACACAGGCTGTAGTTGAGTATGTAGATCACGTGACGATACCTCCTTACACGTCGCCCACAACAAAGAGAGATCCTTCAGGTAGATCGAGCACTTTCACTAAGTCTCCAAGCACTCAAGATATAAACAACACAAACCCCTCAACAGTCAATATTAGTACTTATCCGGTACAAGATAAATCAGGTATGATCCTGCCCTGTCTCATACACAAAGTAGAACAAACTGATAGGTCACAAACCGAGGGTTGACCGCAAAACGGTTGTAAGTTCTTCTTTATTTCATATCAGTTACTGCAGCTTTGCGGTCAACCCTCGAAACGAAAGTACGAAACAAAATCAAAAGCAGTAGGTCTGTGCTAAAACAGAACACATTTCGAGGACTCAACGCAAAGCATTCGTAAGTCCTTCCTTATTATATATAACTTACGACTGTTTTGCGTTGAACCCTCGGTTTGTAAGTTAGTGATCACCCAAATGTCATGGCAACCATCAGTCTTTGTATCTAAATCATTGAAAATGTGTACATGTACTTGAATTATTGATTACTAGTGCTTGTCATTTGATCATCAATTTCTTGTGTTTGTAAAACAAATCATGTGCTGGTACTTGTTTTTTTGAATCAAGGATTACAAGAATTTGTTTGAATCATCTATTTCTAGTGGTTGTACTTAATTCACAGATTACTAGTTTTTGCTGATTTTGATTTTAGAACACTGTCATTTATTCCTGACTCGTTAAATAATATTGCATGTACTTGAATAATCGATTACTAGTGCAGGTTACTGAATTATCGATTATTTTAGTGCTTGTACATGAAACATCGATCCGATCTTTCAATCAATCTGATAAAACTAAGTACGAGTGATTTTATTTTTCGCATCCGGACGACCGACTGTGTTTTATGCAACGATAAAATATAGGGACACATTTTTTTTTTCAAATTATTACAATAGATGTAATAAGTGTGAAATAGTTTTAGGACGGGTGTAAACTGAAAGAAAATATATTTGTATTTAAAATGAAGAGGGATTGAGATCTACTGACATCAAAATGTAAACTGTATCTCTCTTCTAATTTCCCACATTTTCAAACTTGATTTTGACATTTCAAGCTCTAATAATATATACACATGTAATAGAATAGGAATACATGTAGCTTCACTGTTTACATCATGATTAAAATATTTGCATGAAAGGGTACATCTTTTTAAATAATGAATATATGGTTCTATATCCTCTTGTACGTTTATCACAACCGTTCTCACCTTTATCTTCACAAAAGTGTGTCCAATGTCCTTTCTCCAAGAGCAATTTTCATATATGTTAAAAGTTTACACCGCACTCCTGGGTAGATGAAAACATTCCATGCATGCACAAAGTTAGATATAATCTCCCTTTCTATACTTTAAAAAAATAACTCTGGATAAAATTGTGCTTTTTCAAGATTTGACTGAAACACACTCGCAGCAACAAGTCTATTCATTCTTACTTGTATTCGACAAGCATACATGCCCATTGGTAAGAAATCTGCGACCAGGCTTTCGGATTAAGTTATTAAACGGACATTTCAAGGACAAAGACCCATATTTTAAAATTGTCTTAAAAATGTTTTGCTATGATTTCTTTGCTTTTTAGCTCACTCACCTGGCTACGCCATGATGAGCTTTTCTGATTGATGATTGTCCTCGTCCGTTAACATTTTGATTCAAATGACATCTCCTCTGAAACCACTAGGCCAATGTTGATGAAACTTTGCAGAAATGTCCCTTGCATTATGAAACTTTGCAGGAATGTTCCTTGCATGAAGCTCTACCAAAATTATTCAAAGAATTCCATTCCATGCAGAACTCTGGTTGTTATGGCAACAAATAGGAAAAACTCCTCTTCTCTGAAACCACAAGGCCTAGAGCTTAGATATTTGGCATGTAGCATTGCCTAGTGGACCTCTACCAAGATTGTTCAAATTATGACTCCCGGGTCAAAATTGACCTCGCGCGGGTGGTCACTTAGTTTTTGCATAGGCATATATAGGAAAAACTTTAAAAAATCTTCTTCTCTGAAACCACAAGGCCTAGACCTTAGATATTTGGCATGTAGCATTAGCTAGTGGACCTCTACAAAGATTGTTCAAATTATGACCCCCGGATTAAAATTGACCCCGCACGGGGGTCACTTATTTTACCTAGGCTTATATAGGAAAAACTTTAAAAATCTTCTTCTCTGAAACCACAAGGCCTAGACCTTAGATATTTGGCATGTAGCATTAGCTAGTGGACCTCTACAAAGATTGTTCAAATTATGACCCCCGGATTAAAATTGACCCCGCACGGGGGTCACTTATTTTACCTAGGCTTATATAGGAAAAACTTTAAAAATCTTCTTCTCTGAAACCACAGAGCCTAGAGCTTAGATATTTGACATGTAGCATTTCCTAGTAGACCTTTTCAAAGTGTGTTCAAATTATGACCCATGGGTCAAAATTGACCTTGCCCGGGGGGGGGAGGGGGACATACATAGACGTATATCGGAAAACCTTTTTGGTATATAACATTATCTAGTGATCTTCCACCAAGCAAGTGGACTTGTACCAAGGTGAGTGATATAGGGCCAATTTGTCCCTCTTGTATTAATAAATATTGGATATGAGCGAACACTGTCTTAGGTACCATCTCTTGTTCTATGGAATTAATGTGTGGTTGTAATTTGCAGATATCTGGATGGATCCACAGATATTATATTCGATAATTGCCGTCGGTTCCGTCATAGTTCTTGCTATACTGTTGGCAATATGCTGTTGTTGTTATAGAAAAAGGTAAGTGCACACAACATTACTTGTCGTGGTTTGTGCTGTAAGAGTTCAGTCTTAAATCTGATACTAAAATGCGAGCCAGTCAAACATTGGCCTTCGTTATGTAGTTAAGTTTTTGCATCGCAAGAAATCAGAATTTAATCAGAAAGTGATTAAATTGTTTACTATCATTTTTACTTTGCTTTTGTTTACAGACATAAACGCTCAAATGAAAGACGCAAATCAGCACGTCTAGCAGATATGTATTCAGACGCGGCAGATTCAATCGTAATGAAAGAAACAAGCGTGTACGAAACAGCGGACACGTCAGAATATGCTATACCAGACGATGCCGTCAAGAAAGCACGCCACAGACAATCAATAGGAGAAAATGAATATGATGTTATTTCAAAAAGCAACAAAACTACAAATAAATTCAGTGGGAATGCATATAACCACGTGACTCTTGTTTCGTCTAAGGATAGACACGGGAGTTCAAACCAGGAAGAAAATACATATGACGTGACTAATTACGGGAAACAAAATAATGTTGTACTTTCTCCAAAGGATTTAACTGGAAACGTTTATGGGGATATTACAATCAAAACGGAAAGATAGCGTAAATGTGTTGCATATGATATGTTGATATTGATAACATAGTAAGAAATCGAACGGAAGTTAACTAAGTGGCGTATACCCCTGTATAGCAAGTGTTTTGTTGAAACGTAACGCAGCTTTAAATAACCGAATATAAGTGCAATGCAAAGGTACAATATCGTTCAACAAGATGTCATTGATCACTCATCTAGACTAACATTTTTCAATATAATGGTTTACAAATATTGTGATTTTAATTACTTATATACTATCTTACATGTTTGCGGGAGGTTTATAGGTTTAGTGTATGAACTCATATTTAGAGATACAGCTGAAAAAGATCTTCAGTCAGAGGTCAAGTACTAATGTAGTTGCCGCAATAATATAGGTTATTGAACTTGTATGAAGAATACTGAACGAACTCTCAAAGTGAACGGGGCAATATGAAAGTATATAATAAACTGAAATACTCTATGAAAATAAAATAGGAACACTTTTAAAAAATAGTCTTGCCTTCCCTGTGACTGGCGTCTGGCGCGTGAGTTTTATGGAGCGGTATATAAGACGTGCATTTGTTCTTAAAAAGGATTTCCATGTATCTGACTGACTAAATGTGTGCTGTGCATTGTAACACCGGATACAGCTCCTTTCAAATACAGCTCCCGGGGTGGGGAGAGGGGGCTATATTCGATGCACATTGACGCATACAACTCCCTTGGTATAGCGGAGCTGTATTCGAACCAAAGCATATGCAAATTCGAATAAAGCTCCCTATTTTTGCTTTATTAAAATACATAAAGAGCCATTGTCCCTTCCTTAAAGAAATTAGGATCCTAAATTGCCTAAACGCATCTAACACCTGTTCAATATACTGCATGTTACATCTATTCCGTCCGTCTGTTTGTCCCACAATCTGTCTGCTGTCCTACCCTGTCTATTGTCTTATCCGTCCGTCTGTCAGGTCGTACACCCTAATGCGTATGAGCTTCATTCCGTCAACAAATTTGTTGCGTTATGTGCTACCGTTATATGAAAACAATGAAGGTTTATTGAAAGCAAATAATTCTTCAATATCAGCAAAACTTGAAATTTTCATCCAACTGTCCGTCCCTCACGTACGGACAAAAAGACAGACATCCCAGGGCTAAGTACTACATCCTGAATAGCGGTATGGATCCTTAATATTATGTTATAAATTCTTTTACGCGTATTTGTATAATCGAATGATACGTCTATGTTGCATCGGGTCATTTGGTCGATCTATTCGAAAAGAAAAGGTACAAGAACCCCGAATACAGCTCCAATTTGATTAGGGGAGCTGTATTCGTTAATGTGCACTGAATACAGCTCTCTGTGGAGCTGTTTTCGAAAGGAGCTGTATCCGGTGTTACAGTGCATGATACTTTCACCTTATCTGACTGTTTTTCAGGCAGTTTGTTGGTTGGTCGCTTGGATGGCTTCTTTCATAGTGTACACTTAGTAACCATGAAGTATAGATATGTACAACATATTTTCACATTCTCATAAAACTGCAGTGAGCGACCCGAAACATTTAGAAATACAATAGATTTCTGCAATTGAGACCACTTATGAGCATCACTGGCCAAACATTTCAGAACGGAATGTCCAAGTTTATAGAAAAGTCTCAATAATAAGACCATTATGATAATAAAACCACTTTTTAGCGATTCATATAGTGGGATTATAAGTAAATCTACTGTACTAACACGAAGCTTATCATGATGTTGCTTTTGTATATCAATAATAAAAAGCCAGGTTTTATTTTGCCCCTAGCCATCGAATGAGTACATTGCTTTGAACATGTCGGGCGGTACGTCCGTCGGTAGACCAAACCTTGTCCGATCAAACTTAGTAGGTAGGTTGGTCTTTACCAGCAGATGTACCCCAATCGATATTGAGGTCAGGAGGTAAAATATCAAAGTCACGGAAAGCTTTAACACATTTTATGCGATAAATAACTATAGAACGCTTTGGACTTTTGTCCTCAAACTTGTAAGTAGGTTGCTCATGGTCAGTAGATGACCCCTGTCGATTTTTAGGATAACAGGTCGGAGGTCAAGGTCACAGTGACCTTCAACAGAAAAAGCTTGTCCGATTGATATCTAGAGAATGCATTGACCTGGTGTCCTCAAACTTTTTAGGCAGGTTGGTCCTGACCAGTAGATGACCGCTATCGATTTCGAGGCCAACATGTCATGGTCACGGCGAACTTTATTGTAAAACAACGAATTGGCTTATTGGCTGCCGAGAGGAGGTCATACAAAATTTCAAATATCTTTTGTTTTTTTATGGTTCAACATGGTTTGTTTTATGATATGCCGACTAAATATCATGCTGAAACAAATTATTGTAGATAGGAGAATGATATAATATATTTTACTTCAGAATTACAAAACAAAAGTACGTAAACATGAAGAGATTTTATAACACGAACCCATGTGATCATCCATGTTATATTTCTATGATGAGTGGGCCCTAATTGATTGCACAGACCATATGTAATCGTCTTACATCGGTATTACATGTACTTGCTTCTAAAGCCAGTCAGTAGTATTCTACAGTGCAATACTTATGCATGGTAGTGAGAGAACTTATTTCC
This sequence comes from Saxidomus purpurata, assembly GCA_022818135.1. Taxonomy (NCBI): domain Eukaryota; kingdom Metazoa; phylum Mollusca; class Bivalvia; order Venerida; family Veneridae; genus Saxidomus; species Saxidomus purpurata. Next base: position 40,406,387 of record JAFMSR010000016.1, read on the forward strand.
CTTTTGACAGCATTTTCTAATTATTCAGTTTTCAATTGAGAAATGTATGGTTAGAAATGTATGGTAATAATTCATATAAAATATACAGTCCGGGCACGATTTGCTGAACGGTGGAACCGAGCAACTTTGCGCATAATAAGTTTTACTGGTGGTCGATTAACCAAGTTTGTAGTCATTGATAGGTATGGTAAGAAATGTAAAAATCTCAACAACATAAATGATGTAAAAGCGTTATTATGCAATCTGTTGACTAAATCAATCTTTACAGCTACATTTTGTACTTTAAAAAAGCTTGCTCTTGTAAATGGTGTTAAAGTTCCAGACGAAACAAAAAACCAAGTTCGTTTGTGTTTGACCTTGTGTTTGGTTATTCCCAAATACTTGGTTATCAACAATTTGAATGGATGCCAACTTTGAAAATGGTGCATAAACGACGCTAGACCGAGATTTAATATCTTTAAGAAAGCTCAATGTGGAAGTTCGTACGAAGAAGTCGCTTTAACTGTTTTCAGGAAAGTCTACGTACATTGTACTATCCTTGTTGAAGGATTCGGTTGAAGTTTAGTTGAAACGGTGGTTCAAGAAGACATATCATTGAATGATTTTCTTTCTTGCAAACGGACGTCGTTTTTTAACAATTTAAATCAGTCATGAATAACACGGACACTATATTCTCTTTTATGTTTCTTTGATGTTGTATAATGGGTGAGCTATTTCTATCACTCTACAATGAGAACGTCCGGGAAATTTGTGAAGAGACCGGGGCTGATCTCATCGACATTTATCAGTCCTTTGTGTACGGAGATGGGACCATTGTACGACACTTCTTTGTCTCGGATGGTGTACACCTTGGCAGATACGGAGCTCAAACGCTTGTCGCAACAATAAATCGACGTATACATATCGTTAAAAGGAAAGAACCTTCTCAAACCCACGATAAACGCAGGACATCTTCACATGATTATGGCAACGGAAATATGAGAAACAGACAATCACCGGATTCAAACTTTAGCTCTGATTGTTATGTAAGTGATGGCCGGAGAGGGTGTAGTGACAGACGTTTTGTGTGGGGCAATGATTATATGAGAAATCGTAGATGGGAACCTACTCATTAGGGAATTTCAGACAGGCACTTTGTAAATATCAATTCTTTTGATCTCTTGAATCGTATTTGCAGTGAATGTAACGAAGTAAGATGTAAGTGTAATTTTCTTTTAAAACAAGATCGTAGCAAAATTATAAATACATATATCAATAATTCAAGGACATATATCAATAATTCAAGGAATATAGCAGAAGAAAAAACTATTGCATACTTAAAGAATTTATTAAATTGTTCGAAAACGCCGCAAAATAAACAAACTGGCGATGTAAACAGATGCATTTGGGAATTTCCACGGGATTATATATCATTTCCGGAACAAAATTTACAAATGACCATACTAACTGATAATGAAAATCTGATAAAATCTATTGACAAATCAAAATGTCAAATATGTAAAAACGACTGTACTTGTAATACTTATACACAAAATAGTAATTCATCTCATTTACTTGCCCGTGACAGTAATAAACATGTACCGGTATTAAATATAAATAATTCTGTAGATTTTGGGTTTAAAGGAAATGGTCTTCATATTACCAGCTTAAATATACAGCATTTAATGCCAAAAATTGATGAACTTAGGGGACACTTGAGTCATCCTTCATCGCCTGATATATTAGGCTTAAGTGAAACTTTTTTACAGAATGACATTGAGGATAATGAGTTACAAATACGAAATTATACTTTTGAAAGAAAAGACCGCAATGGAAAGAAAGGGGGTGGTATAATTGTATACATAGCTGAGAATATATCATACAAACGTCGACATGATTTTGAAGTTAACGACATCGAGTCAATATGGCTCCAGATATTTTATGAAAAATGTAATCCTTTTCTTGTTAACTTTGTATACCGACCACCTAAATCGCAACAAACGTGGATTGATTTGTATGAGACACAAATAGATATTGCAGACTGTTCAACCCAAGAATACTGTCTCCTAGGCGATTATAATATCAACTTTTTTCCTGGAAATAGTAAAAGTACATTCAGTAATTCAAAATGGGCAGATATGATTGCTAAGTTTGGCCTCAAACAACTGATATCAACGCCTACAAGAATAACTAAGAGAAGTTCTACAATTATAGACCACATATATACAAATTGCCTTGATCATCTTAAAGAGGCATCTACTTCGAATTTAGCAATTAGTGACCATTATCCTATATGTTTGACTTACTCTGGTAGTTATAAATCAATCAAGAAAAATGATCATAAAGTAATAAAGTACAGGTCGTTTAAGAAGTTCAATAAACAACAATTCCAAAATGACGTTCTTCTCTCTGGTATTGAAAATGTTGAGACTCTCATAGAACCAAACTATGCCTTAGATATGTTCTACAGTATACTAAATAATGTATTATCCAAACATGCTCCAATAAAAGAAAAGAGAGTTAAGCATGAACACCAACCAGACTGGTTTACGGAAGAAATAAAATCAGTTATACAAGAAAGAGACAATTTGAAGAAAATTGGTAATCATGATAAATATAAAATTCTTAGAAATAAATCGTCAACTCTCATCAAAAGGAGTAAACGCGATTTCTTTAATAAAGCTGTTCAGTGTAATAAAGACTCAGCTTATTTATGGAAAAATCTTAAAGATATCTCTAATCTGAACCATGGAAATAAAATAAAAATGCCACAAAAACTGATAAAATCTGGCGTAGAAATTGAAGGTAGTTTAAATATAGTTGATGAAATAAATAAAAATTTTATAAATATTGCAAACATAATATCAAAAACCGCATTTTCAAAAGAACACTTTTCCTCTTTAAAAATCAGATTAGATGCAAAATTAAATAGTCGCGAGTTTGACATTAAGTTCATTTCACCATTTGAAGTTCGTAAGATTATAGATAAATTAGATATAAATAAATCAACAGGTTTGGACGGGATAGGCCCAAATATTTTGAAATATTGTGGTGATACTATTACACCATGTATAGCGTCAATTATTAACAATAGTATCAGTACTGGAATTTTCCCTAATAAACTGAAGGAAGCTCGTGTGTTACCAATATTCAAGTCAGGTCTCAAAGAAGAAGCTGAAAACTATCGTCCTATTTCTATTCTACCTACCATTTCTAAGATCTATGAACGTCACATAGCTTCTCAAATCCATACTTATTTCAAGACTACTGATGTCATACATAAAACACAATCTGGTTTCAGAAAACATCATTCGTGCAATACAGCTCTCACAAGGTTAATTGATGCTTGGATTAAGGATGTTGATAGTGGAAAAGTAATTGGAACAGTGTTTCTAGATTTAAGAAAAGCATTCGATTTAGTTGACCACGAGATCCTCCTCTATAAATTAAAATTGTATCATTTTTCTGACAAAACTATCAAATTATTTGTATCGTATTTGTCGAACAGGCGGCAGATGGTTAAAGTAGGAAAAGTACAATCTGAGATGCTCACAGTCAAATCGGGTGTGCCACAAGGGTCAATACTTGGACCTCTACTTTTCTTATTGTACATTAACGATATCACATTTTCATGTCCAGATTCAAACATAGATTTGTATGCTGATGACTCCACTTTATATGAATCCGGATTCCATCTTAAAGAAATTGAAGAGAAACTGCAAGTAAATCTAAATAATATCATTGACTGGTGCGCAAACAATAATATGTCTTTACATCCGTTAAAGACAAAGTGTATGGTTATCGGATCTACATATAAACTAAAACACACAACCACACTGAATCTAAGTATTAATGGCATACTTTTAGAGAATGCAACAGTCCAAAAAGTACTAGGTGTGTATATTGACAATACCCTAAATTGGCATGCTCATATAGATTATGTATGTAAAAGCTTAATACCAAAATAGCATTATTAAAACGCATTTTGTTCCTTCTCACAGATGAGACGAAAATTATGTTTTATAACGCGTACATTTTGCCAATATTCGATTACTGTTGTACAATCTGGGGAAAAGATAACAAAAACTATATGAACAAAATAAACATGCTACAAAAACGAGTTGCAAAAATTATCTTAAATAAGCCGATGAAAACGCCAACATTAGGGCTATATAAACAATTAAAATGGCTTTCTTTTACTGATAGGTGTAAATACCACACTGCTGTTCTTGTGTATAAAGTTATGAATCATATGTCGCCATCATATATGTCAGAGATTTTGATATTTTCCAAAAATGAAAAACATAATCTGCGATCTTCTGTGCACAACGATCTTGTTTTACAAAGAATACCTCGAACCAATTATTATAAAGATTCATTCTCGTATTTTAGTATGAAAGTTTGGAATGATATTCCGTTTGATATTAGAGGAATTCCTGAACTCAAAACATTTAAATACAAATACAAGAACTATCTATTAAGTAACACTTAACAACTACAGTTTGGACTAAATTTTTGAGTGTCTGTCGTATCAAAAGAAAGTTTCAACAATTTAAACAATTTTTGTCTCACTTTTTGCATATCTAACTTTGGCAAACAAATATACTATTTGAAAAATATGATTTTTCAATTGAAATGTATAACTAGCAAATCATATTTTGTTTCATAATGCTTTATCGACGGTATGTTGTTGTTGTTGCATTTTAATTCTTCTTTTTTATTGTTGAAGGCCATATTGAAATAAAATTGTTCTAAATTAAAAATTTACTTCTACAAATATATTTCCGCACTAACTTTTGGTCTAAATTTTTTGAGTGTCTGACATATAAAAAGAAAGTTTCAACAATTTTAACAATTTTTGTCTTACTTTTGTCATATCTAACTTTGCAAAAAAATAGACTTTTGAAAAATATGATTGTTAAATTGTAAAAATGTATAAGTAGTAAATCATATTTTGTTTCATATTTCTCTATCAACGATATGTTATTTTTGTTGCATTTTAATTCTTCTTTTACATTGTTGAAGGCCATATGAAAATAAGATGTATTTTGATTTACATGTAAATCCTTGTATGTCTGATATGTAACCTTCATGAAATAAAGATTTTATTATTATTATTATTATTATAGCTAAATAAATTGACATCCATGGATTACACTTCAACAAAATGATCACTTTTGATAACGAATAAGTCCTAATATTTAGGATTTACTAATTTGCTACTTTGGAGATTATATGTATATTTTATCATTGTACAAAAGTGCAGATTGAAGTTCATTTTCAGATACTGAAATAGGCTGAAGTAAACACATTTTATTTCAAACTTTTTAGGTCATGCAATATGTGTAGAGAAGGAAGGTAAATGTATACCAAGGAAATATAGACGAGAAGGAAGTTAGCCCCACAGCCCCGTGTATCCCCACAGACCCACGAAGTTGGTCCCGTAGCACCTAGTTCCCCCTCATTCCTGTGAAGTTAGCCCCGTAGCACCTAGTTACCCCGCATCCTCGTGAAGTAAGCCCTGTAGCACCTAGTTACTCCGCAGCCCCGTGAAGTAATCCCCGTAGCACCTAGTAACCCCGCAGCCCAAAGTTAGCCCCGTAGTACCTAGTTACCTGCAGTCCTGTAAAGTTAGCCCCGTAGCACCTAGTTAGCGCACATCCTCATGAAGTTAGCCCCGTTGCACTTAGTTACCCTACAGTCTCGTGAAGATAACCCGTTATTTTATGGCATCTGGTTTCCCCAAGGCACCGCTTCAATTAAAGTTTGCATATATCACCACAGAACAACGTTCAAACGCGCGCGCCCACTTGCATGAAAACAGCCCTTGGCTTCAGCCTAGTCTTCAATGCCCCCCCCCCCCCCCCACCTCATCCCTTGCGTCCGCGTGTCTTCTAGTACTATTGCAGGTCTGGTAACACCGTTTCAATAAGTATCATCCTCGTCTCATAGACTCAGCCCCGTGTCTTCTGTTATCAATACAGTATTTGTTACACTCCTCCCTAGCTTTAGTAGATCCCTTTGTGTTCGCACATTCGCATTAGCTGTATCTATTTAAATCAATGCAGCACAGGTAACACCGTTTCTCTTAGTATCACCGTAGCCCCGCGGACTCAGCCTCGTGTTCTTTTATATGACTAGTATTAAAGTCCTATTAATAGAGCTGCCATACGAATACCCGCGGCTTCGTTAATTGACCTTACGCCAGGAGAGATGTAGCCACGCCCACAGAAATCAAGGGGCACTACTCCTGCGAAGTCCGACAAACACAGGAAACGCTCAAACAGATCTCTATTGAACTAAGTCTGAAATCATTAGTTTTATTTCTTTATTCGATAATATTTAACTGTACTATGTACCTTTTGATGATTTCAAAAATAAATCTATAAAAGTGTGAATTTAGTTTTAAAGGGAGGGGGTACAAAATTTTCGAAACGCGTGCGGATTAAAGCTAGTTATTTGCATATGCGTTGCAATCATTTGTATTTTTATGAAATGTTGTTTTAATAAGCATCATTGAATCCGTTATCAAATATTTACGGTAGCATTATTATGTCCGCTGCGCATTAATTATTAAATACTCTTCAAAGAGGCGTCAACAGTATACTGTTAATTAAAATCTCTTAAAGATAAGCAAGATATCAATAAGCATTTTTATAAACATGTGTCATCAATAAAAGTAACTGTGTGACCTTGGTTTCTAATTTTGTATTTCATGGAAGCCTTAATTTTTGCAAGCGGTTCTGTGAGCTGGGTCGTGCTATGGGGTCTTATGTTTTAGGCAATGTGACACTTCTATCAGTAGAACAAAACCGATAATATGCAGAGCATTTCTAAGCATATATATTTATATCATTTTGATACGACTTCTGACAGATGTTTTTAAACAATTGTATGTCCAGCTAGAAAAATCATTTATTTATCTAAATTACTTTTTAAATCAAATGAAACAGATTCATCGGACTGACTGACTAATTGGAGTCATTTACCCTCGTTACCAGCCGTAGTCATATGACCCAGCGTGGCTTATACTATTATTGTGCACTTATAGTTTATAATGAGCAAGTCCATTAAAAAATTTCTAATATATATTCGCACACACACACAAACATGATGACACGTTTTGATAAGACACACTTTACAAAACATTTTATTAAATCACTCTAAAATGTATGAAGAGTCACAACACTACGGACCTAAAATAAAATTGGTCCGTGACAAAACTCTTAAAATTTAGAAACTAAACCCGGTAACAAAATGTATGACTTTCACGATAAAAAAGATCTATTTCTAAGAAGTACTATTCCTTACATATAGAAAATACCTGAAATTGCATGTCCGTCAACGGATTAATTGTAATGTTTGTCGGACAAAATGGCGGCTAGTAACCATATTCGCCACGTGTTGTAGCAGCTAGCTGTTTGATTGGTCTGATGAGAGATTACTATCTGTCAATCAAGAACCTGGCGTAAGGTCAATTGAACCCTATGTCCCTATGTATCATCACAACCCATGTAACACTGCCTTCTAAGTCAGTTCTATGTCCTCCAGTATCAACTCAACTCGTGGTATGAACGCACCTACCATGTCATTACCTTGTCGCTGTTAGCATCACTTCCCCTAAACTAACACAGCGCCATGTAACGTCACCTCAATATGTATATCCTCGCGGTCCTATGAGTTAAGATCCATCAGCCCCAGTATCGAAAGCGCACCGTGGGTAACATCACTTCCCACACTATTAATACAATTCCATTTACTCAGCCCCATGTCCCAAGGATTAATGCAGCCAAGGGTAATTTAACATTTGTGTGTATCCCCGTAGCTCCCTGTCGTCAATCCCGTGTCCCCACAAATCAACGCAACATTGTAATACCGTCATTTAAGTATTCGACATATCTATGATTTCTGGTTTGTGTTTCTGTAAATATCATCACCGCTTTATGGACTCAGCCCCGTGTCCCCTATTATCACTACATTATTTGTTACTGTGCTCCCTATCTTTCAGACCACACGTTTGTGTCCCAGCATTCACATTTACTCAGCCCCGTGTCCCCTGCTATCAAGACAGTACTTCTTACACTACTCCCTAGCTTTCAGAATACCCCTTTGTTTCCCAACATTGACATGAACAAAACCCCGTGTCCTCTAGTATCATTGCAGCTCTGGAAAGTATCATCCCCGCCTCGTATCCCCTGCCATCACTACAGTACTTGTTACACTTTTTCTTAACTTTGTGTCGCCGCATACACATGAACTCAGCCCCGTGTCCTGTAGTATCATTGCAGCCCTGGAAACACCGTTTCAATAAGTAACATCCCCGCCCGACGGACTCAGCCCCCAAGTCCCATTCTTTTCACACTGCGACCTAGCTTTTACACCATCACTTTGTGTCCACGCATTCAAATGAATTGAGCCCCATTTCCCCCAGTAGCAATGTAGATCTAGTGACACCGTTTTTATAAGTATCATCTCCACCTAACTGTCCTATGTCCCCTGATATCAAAACAGTACTTGTTACACTGCCTCATAACGTTAAGACAACCCGTTTGTGTCCGCGCATTCACATGGACTCAGCCCACGTGGCCTCTTGCATCAATGCATCCCCGGTTACACAATTTCTATTAGTATCATCCCCGTCTCACGGACTCAGCCCCGTGTCTCCTGCTATCAATACAGTTCTTGTAACAATGATGCCTAGCTTTCATACAGCCTGTTTGTTTCCCCGCATTTACATAAACTCATAGTCTCTATTATCAATGCGGGGAAACAGAGGGGTGGTCTGAAAGTAAGGGAGGAGTGTAACAAGTACTGTATTGATAGCAGGGGACACGGGGCTGAGTCCATGAGGCGGGTATGATGCTTATAGAAACTGAACTTTCAGGACTGCATTTATACTAGAGGACACGGGGCGGAGTTCATGTGAATGCGGGAACACAAAGGATGGTCTTAAAGCTAGGGAACAGTGTAAGAGGTACTGAATCGACAGCAGGGGTCACAGGGCTGTGCCAGAGAGGCGTGGATGATACTGATAGTTACGGTGTTACCAGATCTGCATTAGTTCTAGAGGATACGCTCTGTGCGTGCGTTTGTACGTTGTCCTGCGGTGATACATGCATATGTTTATTGAAGCTGTAATTTGGGGAAACCATATACTACGGGGCGCGGGGAAACAAGGTGCCACGGGGCTGTCTTCACGAGGCTGCGGGGTAAGTAGGTGCTACTGGGCTAACTTCACGGGGATGCGGGGTAGCTAGGTGCTACTGGGCTAATTTCACAGGGATGCGGGGTAACTAGGTGCTACGGGGGAAACTTCACGGCGATGTGGGGATAAACGGGGATGTGGGGCTAATTTCATACTGAAAATAGATTGATTGATAACTTACACAAAATCGATCAATACAGCTGTAAGAGTACGGAGAAATCTAGTGTAGCAATGTAGTAAGTGAAACTATTATACCATAGCGTGAAACAAAACTTGGCAACAATTTTTCGATGCACTCGTTATATTTTTTCTCTAATGCTTTTAAGACATAAGCAACGCCAATATTTAATTGTTTATTCAAGTCTTATTCAGTATATACATGCATTTGATAACAATGTTCTAGTAATTAATATATATAGTTCTGACTTAATATCTGATCAAATAAATGCAGTACACATGTTTACCTCAACGAGATAAAATAGATTTGACCATTTGAGATCAAAACAGCGATAGCAGGTGAACATTGATCGGCTAATCACCACTCTATGGCTCTGGGCTAGCGTGGATGTAAAATAATGAAAGTAAAGTAATGAAAATATTTTATTTTCAATTTTGCCTCAAAAGTATTTTAGATGGATATTAAAAAAGCTAACTAACAAAACGAATACATATATTACAATCAGTTTTATTCAGTTACCCTTTTTGCAACTGTGTTTTCATTTTCTACATGTTAAAATAAATGCAAATTTATAAACAGAGCAATATTTACTAGGAAACTTTTTATGAAAAAAGATGTCTTAATATATAAATACATGTTTTTGCACAATATCGTATTATTTCAAAACCTCATTTGATCAGTTTCAAACATTTGGATACATTTCAAAGTACTATCACATAACAAATTATGCCATATACCATTGTAAATAAAACAATCATGTGGAGTATCTCACTAGTTATCAATAAAATCACAGTTTTTATAACACTATATATACTATATATTTCTAGAATAAAATAGTTTTTAAAACAAAACTCATTCTACCCTTTTAAACATGCTAAGCCTTGCGGAATTCATTTATTCATTCATTCATTCGATTTGTAAAACTCCCTTTAGGAAATGATATGACTTAAACGTACAGATCAGAACAGAACAGAACAGAACCGTTCTGTATTTAAACGTAATATCTAGTTATGAAAACAACTACGTTGAAAATCCACATTTTGTCAAAAAGTGAACAAGCAGCCGAGACTTTTGTATCTTTGAAATATACTTCATAATCATTTGCATGCAATTTCGTGGAGTTCATCGTCTTATGCCGCACGTAGATGATGGTCGTGTAGGTTTCAGAGTTCTGCTTTATAACTCCAACATTCGCGGTGGTGTCTGAAATATAAATGAAAGTACAGCAAGGTAAGAATAAGATTACTCAGTTAAATATATTCACAACAAAGCTACAATATTCATACTATTACGAGCATTAATAATAAACAAACACAGTGTCAATTGGTCTAGTGGTTTAGGCATCCGCCTTGGGAACGGGAGGTCGAAAGTTCTAATCCCACCAGGGTTCCGTTCTGATATGGCCGGTGGGTGAGCCGCCAGCTAGTAAAATAATGGTTACCGTTTGCCTTCTTGTCTGATGCCTGACATTAAAAGGATAGGATTTGGGAGGTGCATGTGCTCAAAAAGAAGGTGCCTCATACGTCAGAAATGGCTGGCCCTTTAAATATGGATGACAATATAATAAACAAACACTTAACTTTACCTTAACCTTTACCTTTATCACAGTGAGTGTATATTTTGCATTTGCTACTTTCTTTTACCTTAAATTCTTAAACATTAAACAAAATAAAGGAAAAGAAAATTGGACAATATCTAATTCTTTTAAATAAAAGGTGGCCTTGCTACTAGTAAATACAATAATATATCTGAATTTTTATTAGAGATAACTATCACTTCATTACATGAAATAAAATGAAATAACGTTTTGCAAGAAAAGACAGAAATACAGAATAATTTATAAACTCTTTTTCAAGGTGTAAAATCTATTTAATGACTGTTCATGTTCTTCTCAGTCTCTAAAAGGAGCTCTGATAATTGCAAGCGCACAGGTTCAATTCATAATCTGAGCGTCCCAATTATTAGTATAATTGTTCCTTCCAAGGAAGGGACACTTAAAGTTGTACAGACACACTTGCCTAACGTTGTGATAAAAACCAACTACATGTAACAACCAATAGCCGTTCTTTTCCGTACACGCTTCATGTTTATGTTACTGTGGTTATTTCCCTTTATGTGTAAGCTATAGTCTCACTATTTGATGTGCGTGAAGTTAGCTGCCAGTTGCCAGTTGCCGGTTGCCAATTCAATGCCAATTCAATTGGCAACTGGCAACTGGCAGCCAACTTCACACTCTTGTTGCCAATTCGTCTTCACTTGCAAATATTAACCAAAATCAAAATTGTTAAACCACGCGAATTGGCAACTGGCAACTGGCAGCCAGATGCCAATTCGATTTGTATATAAAATCTTAATAAAAGTTGAATTGGCAACTGGCAACTGGCAACCAACTTCATATTCCAGATGCCAATTCAACTTTCACTTGCAAATAGCCAATTCGTTTAACCTCACGAATTGGCAACTGGCAACTGGCAGCCAGAGGCCAATTCGACTTCTGCCAATAATTGTGAATAAAAAGCGAATTGGCAAATGGCAACTTGCAGCCAGATGCCAATTCGATTTTCATGTAAAAATCTTAATAAAAGTTGAATTGGCAACTGGCAACTATCCTGATGATTCATCCAAGTTAAATTTCAATGACAGTGGATTTTTCTGTATTCTCAAGGTTAAGTGATTTAGTAAAATACTTTTGTTTATCAGGGATGTATCCTTTGGTATAACTTGCCACAGTTGATACGTAAAATTACAGTTTTAAAGCATGTTAAGGAAGCCGTCAAACATCCTTTGCTGTCCCAGTTTTAACATTGTGTCTTATCACTCTTGCATTTTCAGTGTAATGCTTGGATAGATACACTTGATTCATTAGTTTTTAATCTAGTCAGTGCCTTTATTAAGACTGTTTGATGTTTATTTCACTGAAATGTTTAGTTATACAGTACTTTGATATCGTGTATACAATGTTGTTGTAATAACTTAGTTCTGTGATACTATACAAATGTGATACAATTGATTCACTTGATGTAAATAATCATACCTTTCTGTGGTGTGCCATCAATGTCAAGGACCCTAATGGAAATAAGGGAGAATCACGTTTCCCTTTTTGTGTTAGCTTTGGTATTGATGTGCATATCATGATTTATAAACTTGTAAATATGTATAATTATCTGTATATATTTATCTGTGATATACTGAACTAAATTATATATGTATGTATTATGTCCTTTACTTCCATACTGATTGAGTAATAGCGGTCTTCATCTTGAGACATATTAATTTCTTTGACCAATGTATTCTTACCGAATGTGAAAACACGCAAAAGAAACTGAACTTTCTGCCTGTTGACGTGAAGACAAGTAACGATGGCAATGGATTTTATATAAACGGCTAAACCCATATACGGAGACATCTATCTCTATTTCAAATTTCGATTCCAACGTTTTCGTACATTTAACAAACAGTTGGCTCAATAATTTAGGCATCGATGTTTGGAGATTTTATACACAGGATTAGTTATCAGCAGAGGCGCCAGCTATTTGTATAAAGGAATGTAAAGGAACTCTTTGCCTTCCTGTCTGGTGTGGAGCCACCATGGCATTATGGTAGGGCGTCTACCAAAGGATAAGGGGTTAAGGAGTCCAATCCTGAGCCATTATTACGGTGTCCTCCGGCAAGACACTTTATTGCCTCCCTCTATTAAAAGATGCTTCCATTTGAAATGAGGCTCGATAGTCTGTGTATGAAATACTAGTATTGTGTCTTGGATTTTAGTATAGAATACAACTGTGCTTGGAAAAATAGACTATCGCTGAATGGCTTCCATAACCAATATTGTAGAACATATATTCTGATTATTCAAGGTGTATGTCACACATAGGTTCTTATGGATGTACTTTGTATCATTCATTGAAGAGTATCTCATCCTAAGCTTATATGATATGTTAAGTTGTAGGCATGCTTTCAGTGAGGGCAGAAGATCGGTGCGTACAGAGAATTCAGATATGTCCTAAACCGTGTGAAATCTAATGTCCGAAACAAGCAATCCTTACTTTGGAAGATACATACAACTGGCACCAACTGGGGAGCAAATGATAATATGACAAAATATTTCATGGGACAGGCAGTTTCCATCTGAATTGCGGATCTTCTGCGTGGAACAGCACTGTAAAATGAATGACAAGCCCAATCTGAAGATGCTTTCATAAGTGTAAAAACATTAATTGAGCCATTGGAGAAGTCACTGCCATTCCAGCACAAAGTTAGAAGGGCCATGAAGGCATCCATATAATCCAACAAGTATATGAACTAGTTGTCAGACCACACAATGGAAACAAAGCTTGAGGTCACGACACAAGAACCTCAATAAGCTTAATAAGAGCAAATGTTTACAATTGTGGATCACCTGTCAAATGGCTCCTCTGAATCTATCACAACTTTCAAAAGATTCTGTCTGTCAAACATCTGCTCTACTGTGCCTGGACTACTTCAAAATTTGGAAACTGACGGTATCAAATTTCAGTGACTCGGGTCATGATGTAAGCAATCTATCTATCAGAGACACAAAATCATGTGTATCTACGACAACACAACAGTTGCTTTGCAACACATCTGTGGTAATACTTTTATTATGCACACGTGTGGTATTTCAGAGGCAGTGAGCATACCAAATTTAAAATTCTTTACCAACTACAAGGCAAATGTAGAAACTATTATTTTTGAATCAAAATCTATTGAAAAGTAGAAAGAGAAAGGACTATCATTCTGACAGATGATCAGGCCCCGATTTCACGAAAATACTTAAGTATTTACTCAGTAACATGCTTAACTTATTTCAACACTAATCAGCCTCTTGCATGTTTATTCCTGTAAAGAATTCAAGTTTGTCAGAATAGTATTTGCCCATTTATTACATTTATATATACCTGTCAGTATTTGTGAAGGAAATGTTGTTTTATAGCACGTAACTTATTTAAGTAAATTCTTAAAATTCATAAGTTGTACTCAGATGAATTTTTCGCTATATTTGACTTGCATTTACTATAAATACAACATTTCTTTCTTTCAACATGTTAATTTCATTAAAAATAGACTATCATCAAAAATGACAACAAGAAATATCGTTAATTTTAGTGAAAATTTTACTTTAAAATAACGTACTCAGCTGAGCAATTACTTAAGTATTTTCGTGAAATCGGGGCCAGTTCTTGATACCATGGTTTTTGAAATATGGCTATCACAGAACTACCACTACTTACATGTACAAAAGAATTAAACAGATTTAGTGAGAAGCGGAAAGTGTTTTTTTTTTCCTGTGGATAGCCGCGTATTGAGGTGTTTTAGGCAAAGGGATGTAGGACAAATTAGCCGAACATGCTGATCAACTGCTACAAAGATTCATTCAATATAACCAGAAAAACGTATGTCAAGCCACTACCGTGTTGAAAAATAAGTTCGACAGGAAATGGCACGAGATGATTGTTACCTTTACTGCTGTTACGAGGGTAAAGTTTAAGGCGGTGTACGCAAAAACAAACCTATTTGAACGTTGTAGAATGAAACTGGCATGAGGTCAATAAAATGGTTATGTTGTTTGTTTTGTTTGATTATGTTTTACGGGCCTTTATACCATTTATTTAAGAAAATGATAACATGTGTCATCAGAAATCGCTTATTAATAAAATAAAACGGGCGTAACTCTGAATACATTTATCTTAAACTGCGTACATAATAATGATCAAAGTATTGCCAATCAAGCAAATATTACGCATTGGACGATAGTGTACAGAAAATTTGTTTTAGACAATTTGAGACTAACTGTTTTTCATTTCAACTATTGTATCTCCACAGAATAATTGCAGAACAAAATGTGTTTAACTGAGAAATATTTCATTAAATTCTTTTTATTAATCTGACCATAAGGTAGCACCTGTTACATATGCAAAATTTTTCAACAAATTCATCTTTTTGATTATGTTTAGAAAGTAGATAAATCAATACATTTGTATATATTTGGAGTCGGTTGTTACACTTTTATGAACATTAGTTTGTGCTTGGGGGTACAACCTTCTGTAATAGTAAACCCATTAGCATACAATTTATTTGAAGACAGAGAGCAAAATACACAGAACGGCTCCGTCAATGACGAATAGCGCATACAATGCAATAAAATATTTTGGTACAAGAGGTTTACCCTTATCTGCAAGCTTACTCAAAACCGATGATATGAAAGACACTTTATTACCTTTACTGCACTGTTTCTTTTTGTAAACATGGGCATCATCATTTGTTTTGACTTTGAAATGACATTTCTAAATGTGTATGTATTAAAAAACTATCTAAACACAAGAAAAGATAAAAACCTTTGTTGATCTAGGCGAATGAAATTATAGTCGTTGTCAGGCGCTTCTTTAAATGACATTGACTCATTCTTCTAGTGACCTTGATTTTATTCCAACCAATGAAAATGCAATTTTTTAAGAGTATTTTTAAGAAAAAGTGCTGACATATATCATACAAGAAACATGCATTAGCTACAGGATGTTATCATAAAGCATAAAGTTAGAAATGGTGACATGACCCATCATTACTTCTAATTACATATCAATATATGATTTATAAAATATAATAATCAACGAAAGAAGTAGCTGTTGCATAGATAAAGTACTTAATTGGTAGCATGGTGCCGAACCTTTGCAGAGAAAGTATAGAAATCGACTCATATCAGTAGATTAAGAACATTTTGTCACCTTTTTGTGATGCTGACCTTGACCTTTTCTTGACCTACGGAACATTGGATCTGGTGACCTTGATTGTCATGTAGTTTCCGAGATGCAAAGACATTCATAAATATATAGAAAATGTGCCTACATGGTTATGTGCCAAACCATAAAGTATGTGTTTATGATATAAATTTTCATTTTATATCCATATTTGCAGATTGGTGTTGTCACACAATTCATTATAATTTTATGAGTATTCAATTTATGACCATGGACTAAGTTTTGTTTCAACTTATATTGAATGGGAAAAGTAACAAACTACTTTTTATATGCCTGTTACGAAAAATGAACAAATAAATAAAAACATTTTAGGGCAGAAGAGAGTTTTTTTCAACAGTTTTCTACATTTTGACCTTTAAATGACCTTGACCTTGAAATATAATGGCATCTCAAAGGAGGTCATTTGAAAGTTTTGTATCTGGACATAAATATCCACTTACATTAAAATCAATATTGTGTAGCATTTAATAGTTATGATCGTTATATATATACGAGTCATAAGCTTATGAAATGGCGGCCATCTTGGACGCCATCTTGGTTTCCATGAAAACTGACATGAGGTCAACTGTCCACCCTCGATAAAATTAAACTTTAATCATCCTTCTACACAAATATACCAAGAAACACTCTGGACAAAAAGTTCACACAAATACCTCCAGGGACTAGACTAAATATTGTTGCTGGAAGTATTGGCGCGAAATTACCATGTGACCATATAAAAGCAGATCTAGCGTGACGTAGTAACAGGTGCATGGAGTATTAAATATTGTAGATACTAATGCCTGCATTTGCTTAGACTGTCGTAGTTTGTACTTCAATAATATATATAGTCAGATGTGGCCTAGAAGGAACTTTTGGAATGCGATAACTTGTATCATGGTATGCAAGAGAAAGAATCTATCACTGGTTGCATGTGCGAATGGGAATATCCATCTCTCGGGTAACTGTTTTGGAGGTAACTCGGCATTGCATCGTTAACGCCAAAAACAGTATTCTCGAGCCAGAAATTCACATCCGCACTTTCAACCAGTGAAATATTATTTTAAGTTGAAACCAGCTGAGATGTATCGCATATTCTATAGCAATGCTTAAACATGTGTTCTCGTCTTCATGGCTACATCACAATGACTCATATAAACGGAACACGTATATTAAGCGTGAAACTTTTGATTATTTGGTACGTTTTGCTTC
This sequence comes from Saxidomus purpurata, assembly GCA_022818135.1. Lineage (NCBI taxonomy): Eukaryota > Metazoa > Mollusca > Bivalvia > Venerida > Veneridae > Saxidomus > Saxidomus purpurata. Next base: position 40,423,716 of record JAFMSR010000016.1, read on the forward strand.
TTATAGTGCAGATATCAGTTTCTCTCGTATTTGAAACACGGTATATCATGTAAACATTTCTATAAATATCGTGAAAAAGGAAGTTCAAAGAAAAAAAGCAATGTTTCAATTTACTCACTGTTGTCAAGAAGAATTTGGAAATTATTTGCTTTGCTTTCAGGATACATGAGCAGGAAAACGACATCATATTCCAACACATCAATTAGGTATATCATGCTCTGTGTTTCTTCTGTTTCCTGGCATTGGTCATAATGCATCTTTAAGATTCTGTCAAACTGAGCTTCGCTGAAACTTGCGACATTATCATTCCCGCCGAATGCGGCGACAATCACATTGCCCCGCGGGTCTTGTTTCCTGAAGATATTGCTGTAGTTCTTCAGATATTTGGCACAGTAACTCCCACCCATCACGAGAACGTCGTTCTGCATGTACGAAAATCTTTTCTGATTGTTGTCAAACAGAAGCCCAGGTTCATTTATGCTATCAAAATCGTCCCGAGCAAGGCGTAAGAAATTGTTTTTGCAGTTGTTTTTTTCTTTCTCAAATTCGTCTATGATTTTGGCCACAGCATATTTCCAAGCATCCAGTTTATCATCATAAAGAACGTTGTCATTCAGTCTTTCATAAACAAGATCGATGCCAACTGCATTCGAAACTAAATGCATGTAGTATGTTTGGAATTTTTCGAGACTAGTCATTCCACAATTTACCTTCGTTACAATGAGTCTCAACAGTGAACTAGAAATTTCAGGCACGGTCAACGTCAGTAATGTTTTTAGACTGTACAGATTGTTCTTTTCTTGTTCGAAGTCTCGAAGAAATTCTCTTTTGTTTGCTTGTCTTTTAATTCTAGTTTTGGCATTAATTATCTGCAGTATGTCACCAAGTAATTGTGATATAGATGAGGAAGATCTACGCACATCGGCCAGTTGCGCTTCAATTTCTGTTTGGAGAATTGCCGCTGCAGTAAACATATCTATTTGATCAGAAATTTCCCTGATTATCCTCTCATAGTCGATAGGAGCAGGTGTCGGTGCATTGTATTTTCCACCTCCGAAAATGTTGTCAAAAAAGTTGTAAAGATCGATTCCAAATTGGAATACTTCGAGTACTTCGAGTACACCTTGAGCAGTGCATAGATGTGTATTAATGCACAATAGAAAAATGAAAATGTTTGAATTCATCTTGAAAGTTTAAAACTTTCTATTTCCCTGTGAAATCCGACGTTATAAATCCTGTAAGATAAAGTAAAATGATCAGTAAAGAACCTTATCGGACAGTAGTTATATTATCGTATGTTACTATATATATAGTTTTATTGTAAATGTTTCTATTTTTTTCTTTTTTACATATAAATTCAGTGATCACTTACCGAATATATATAAATGTTCGTTTAAATCTTCAATCAAATGTAGAGCAAAATATGATACTGTTTGCACGTCTGCTCAGCTACTAGCGGGTTTTATACGAAGACGACATAGTCGTCGGTACATCGGTGAAAGAGGCCCGGACGGTGGTATATAAAAGCAAATTTTAACACACCCAGCCGTAATTCCCGGACACATACAATTCCATGGATATATTATCGGAAACATCCATAAGTTCTGTAATCATTGAAAAAAAAGTTGAACTATCTGTAACAGAAAATATGATTTAGTGTACTAATGCATAATTGAAAATGAAAATGTTTAAATTCATCTTGAAAGTTTAAAATTTTCTATTTCCCTGCGAAATCCGACGTTATAAATCCTGTAAGATAAAATAAAAAGAATAAAACATATAACTAAAGCTGTATACGCCAGACGTCTAAAAAGAGTTTTCTCCGATTGTTATGAAATTTTGCATTGTGGTAACATTTTCACCCAAAATTGGTCTACGGAACGAGATTCATCCAACCAATGACTCATATTTGGATTAAGCGTAGATCCTAAAAAATAATATAAAACAAGTTAAAAAGGGTGGTCTTCGAGCATTTAATTTAACAAAATTGGAATAAAGTAAAGTTTGGACATCAAAATTAATGAAAACGTCACTTTACGTCAATGAAGGTATTTTGGCGCCATACACAAATCGTAAGGTCCGCTTAGACAAAGATGAGCGTTGAAACATTCACCTTTTGATATACAAATGTAAAATAATTATTAAGGAACAAATAAAAATTGACAGTGATAGCAATAATTCACATAATTATGCGACGAAGGAGCAAAGACGAGAACGCCAGTTAAAACGTTTGGAGAATTTGAGAAAACACTATTTTCGCGGCGCAGAAGGTAATATCTAGGGGGAGCGTGTTGGTTAAAGCAAATTCGTATGCAAATTGCAGTAGATTTATGACAGATTATGCACATGTAATGCGTCTCGGACGTACTTTCTATACTAATATCAATTAAGCTCATGATGGCAAAAACATGCATAGCTTAACGGCCAACAGTGGGTAATTAAATGGAAATTTAAATGATTTATTGTTGCCAGCTCATTCATTCATTGCATAACCATATTCGCGCATAATATGTAATTTTTTATAACATATAGTTTATTAGAATTAAGCATATACAGCTTATCTTCTTTTATATAATATTCGATAGCATGCACATTACCGACGAGGAAAATTTCGATAACGCACTACAAGCTGTAAATTGGCCGATTTTTATAAGCCGAATTTGTTTTAAAATGTCGTAACTACTACATATATACGCTCCTCTTTATGTTCGGCGGTAAAGTATAAAAGGGCATACATAGTGGATGTTCGAATTAACTCCCCTATTTTGGGCCACCATTCAAGAAATCATTCATACCTATATTATACAAACTTATTTTTAGCTAAATCCTTTAAAATAGAATGGTCATAACTATGACAGTATGCACAAGACGTCAGATGCAGAACCTAACGATGTAGACAATCTATTTAATGCGTACCGATAAACTGAATCCGTACAACGTTTTCAGTAGTAATATTGGTACACATTGCAGGAAGAATTGCTGTCTTTCGTTGAACATGATCAAATAGTTTTTGGAAATAAATTGGGAAATAGGATTTTATTGATGCAAATGGTTCTGCGGATTTAAATCCAGTTCATGTATTGAAATACCGGAAAAGCAGTTATGAAACTCTGTACAATAGTGATCAGGGTACAAACTGTAATATGCTATAGTAATTATAACCCTAGTGGTAACAATAGTTTAGTGCTAGTCGGGCATTGGGTTTGCTTATTGCTAAATGCAAACTTGTTGGTGGAGTACCTCACAATGTTTTCACTAAATTGTATGACTCTGTTGTTTGGCCTGTAATTGTATATGATTCTTTAGTATGGGGTTACAAATCGTTTACATGCATTAATGCAAGTCGATAATCGTGTCATGAGATTTTATCTGGGTGTTGGCAAGTGTACTCAAAATGCAGCCATCTCTGGGGATGGGTACCCCAATCGTACATCAGTGGAAAACAGTTGCCCATTTTGGGTACGTCTTTCCCAGACAAATAACACTAGACTGAATAAACGTATTGCAATATGGGCTAATTTAAAGTGATTGTAAAAACTGGTTTCATTTTGTAAAGAAAACATTTAAGGAATTTGACTTGGTTTTCGATCATTACTTGTCTGTGCCTTTACACAAACAGTCATTCGTTGACAATGCTGCAGAACTGGTTATGAACTTGTAACTGTCCGATTGGTCTGTCTCAATAAACAATGTTATAGGTACTTCTGGTCAGGGTCGAAATAAGCTTCGAACCTACTGTACTTTTAAACAGAGTATAAAACCGAGTAATATTGCAAGTTAATTTTACCCCCTAAACACAGATCAGCATTTTGTAAATTTAGATGTTGGGTCGCTCCTATACGTATAGAAACTGGGAGATTTGAAAACCTGGGATTAGAGGATCGTGTATGCCCTTTTTGTATCATAGTTGAGGATGAGTTACATGTTTTGTTAGATTGTGCTGTTATTGTGCTATGTTGCAGTAATTGTGATATTTGTTGTGCAAATAGAATATGAAGTCTCAAATAATTCTTACTTAGAATGGCCATTTAAATGTTAATGTATGTTGGTTTGTGTATGTATGTTTTATATGTATGCATGTGATGGATGAGACATAAATAAATAAATAAATAAATAAATAAATAAATAAATAAATAAATAAATAAATATATATATATATATATAAATAAATAAATAAATAAATAAATAAATAAAAAAAAGTTCCAGAATTTAATGATAATATATCTATATAGTTATTTGAGGTTGAAAGTGCTGTAAATAAAGCTGGTAATAATAAAGCTTGTGATTAAGATAGCTTACCTAATGAAATATTAAGCATTTTTTGTGCTTTTATTTTACACAGAGTTTTGAATGTGTGTAATAAAAATGGTAAAATACCACGTGATTGAGGTAAAGGACTTATTAACCCAATACCAAAGACAAATATGCTAGACTCTAGACATCCTATGTCATATAAAGGAATTACTTTCATCCACAAAGTACAAATTTTACTGTTCAGTTTTAAATGATAGACTTTCAAAATGGTAAGAAAATAATGATTTACTGCCCGACGAGCAAAACGGTTTCAGAAAAAAAGAGAAGTACAATTAACCATTTAGCAAGTGTTACTATGACATCAACTTAAGAAACGAGTGCCTACATTTGCTGCCTTCATAGACTTTCAAAAAGCGTACGATAAAATTGATCGATCGCGGAGCCGTGTTTCTGGAAAGAGTGTCAATCGTAACATGTTGGAAGCTGTAATGTCACTCTATACATATGTTCGGTCTTGTATAAGAGTAAATGGATATATGTTTGATTGGTTTGATATAAAGATTAGACTGCTCCAAAGCTGTGTTTTATCTCCGGTACTTTTTGATCAATGATTAAGCAGTTAAATAAATGCACTAGGCTTAGTCATGAATTTAAAAATGGTAAACATATGTCAATATTGTTGTATGCAGATGACATAGTTATTATGGAAAGAATGAACATGATTTACAGATGATGTTAAATTGTTCATGTAAATGGTGTCAAAATAATCACATGTTGAATTTGTCAAAAAGTAATGCAATGCACTTATGGCAGAACTTCTTTTATGCAAAGTCTAAGTTTATATTTAAATGCAATGACCAGGTGCTTGAATACACAGATATATATACTTGCTTAAACGCTTAAAGGTGGATAATCAGATTTTGGCCATGTAACAGATTTGTTTGAAATTATAACATCTGATCATTTACACTCATTTATGTTCACATAGCGCTTAATTCAAGCAAAAGTTTCACTTGAGGTATTTTTTAAATTTGATTTCCCTATCCTGGTTGCCCAACCCAGATAGAGTTATTTTATCATAAGTACACATTTGATACACATACTTTGTCTAAGGAATGAATATATTTATAACCAATTTTATTATATTTGTAAAATATTTGCATTAACAATTATATATTTAGATGGAATTCATTAGAAATGCAAGTTTGAAAAATTATCATTACTTCCCTTTACCTATCTTGATTGTGCAACCAAGATATATTGGAAATAAATGAATTCAGAAGCTACACGTAGTTTTAAGACTTGCCTTTTGCTTCAGAATGTTCAAATATTCATATATTTATCCAATGCAAATGTACAAAAAAACAAAAATAATATCAAACAGGGAATGCCACGTACCAAAAACGCAGCCTCCCCAAAACGAGCCCCACAGCACCCAGAAGTGCACACCACCAACACACACACACACACACACACACACGACACACACACGACACACACACACAATCATGTACACACACACATATACACTACCAACACACACTAGCATACAAAGCAAACACACGAGGACAAAACGAACAATTAAAGGAACACAATGGGGCACCGCGAAATTATATTGAAACAATATATATATATATATACAAGTCGAAATTATATTGAAACAAAAAAGAAATACTCAACTTTTTAGATACTTTCATATTAAAGGGGAGTAATAACAAAATTTTATAAAAGTTAATAAAATGTAAATTTCTAATAGGGATCTAACTCTATGTAATGGGTCTTTTTGTTCCTTAAATAAATCTCTAACAGAATATACAAAAAATAAAAATTGTCATCAAATGTTGCTTAAATGTGATTGAACACCTTTAAAGACAATGTAAACCTCCTTCACAAGTAACCCCCACCAATTGCTTATTTCCTGTTCGTTTTAAAGAAATTAGTTTATGATCATAGAATGAAAATGATTTTATTACAAAAAGGCGTTGAATTAAAAAATTTACATGTGATTTCTTACGCATATTTAGCAATGTTTTATATATTGAGCTAATTTTCACTATAGAGAATTGCAAAAAAACGTATGTGAAAGTTAAAAAGTTTATCAAAACTATATATTTTGTTTAGTTAAAGATAAATGAAATGAAGTTTTTCTTTAATGTTTTTTTTATTGTGACCAAACTATTTATCTGTAAAGCTTTTTTTCTCTATTTTTCGAACGAAGAAATGTATGTTTCCTTGACTAACATAACGCATTTGTTTGTAGAACAGAAATAATGTTCATAGATTGTTAAAGATTTTCACCAGTAAACTATGATCTATTGTAGAATATGTAGACATTAATGTGCAGTCACGACTCAATGCATAATATTTAACTATATATTTTGTTTACAGAACTCAACACTTTACTCAATATAAAAGAGAAAATGCTTACCTTTATGGAAGTACATCGACAATGTATTCACAACAATATAGGTTAAATATAGATGCGTAAATGCTATTGAAAAGCATAATCAATAATTTTCTTCACTTTTGTCTTTTTGTTTTTCACATACGATGGTCTTAACTGTTTTAACTATGTTCACCATCATTGACGCCGCGAGGGATCGCGGCGTCAGTATTGAATAGGTTTCAATTTTGGACCATGGGGTTGCATAATCAAATAGGGAGCAGCCAACATTATTATTGTAAATCTAAACTATGTTCTATATGTATGAAAAATGACTTTTATGAATCATTGAATTGTATTAAGTCATTAAAAAAATAATAAAGTACAAAATATTTACGTCTTCTTCCCTTATTACAAAACTTTGGACACATTTAATGAGTATTTAATAACTTTTCCACAAACTCGCAGACTACGGGTTTTTTATAGCTTTGTTTACGGACCTTACGACCCGATTCATCAAAGCTCAGAAAAAAAGATTCGGAAGATGTTTTGCTATCTTAAACCACTCAAATAATAGAATACATGGCGCCAACGCGAAAAATCAATGAAAACCCATTTTAATTACTACATATTAGACTATAATATTGAAACTGTAAAGAAAACCCGTTCACCAAACTATGCAATACGTAGGGCCCTAACGGAATTCCATTCCATCATTTGTAAATAAAAACAATACTCAGCCAATGGAAGTTCTGTAAAATGTATACGTCACAGCATAATTAATCATGTGGATTTCATCTCTTTCCGCCATATTGCTAGAGTGTATACGCTTCGGGAATAGAAAGAAAGAATAATCCACATTACCAGCTACAGGGAGGGAGGGGCTGGTATATCTGTTTTACAAATAGTTATTTTTCACAATATTTGGACCCGGTGTAAATTATACTTGCACAGGTTTTTTTGCCTCTGCTTCCTATAAACCGACCTGTAGTCAGTGAAATTGTGGGAGGAGCCATGGTTATAAATAGTTTTGTCTATCTAAAAATAGCCAGTGTAAAATTAGCATCCGAAAATAATTAATGTTGTGAAAAAAGAGGTATATAACAATATGGAAGTTACACAAGGATTTAGCATTATGCTAGTAACTAATAAAAAGTTTATTTTTATGAATCAGTTTCATAAACAAAAAGTACACAGAGGTAATGATCATTTTATGTAGTAAAAAGGGTTCGCTGATTTTATAGAGAAACCTGTCCAAGTCATGCTTCTAAAACATGCGCGGCGTCTTTGATGCTTTGCATCAAAATTCGTCTTGTTTTATTTTACCTACTGTAATATTAGCTATACAGTAGCTGGTTATGAAAAACAGAAGCTAATCTTTCATTGGCTACGACCCCTACTGTGAATTCACAGGTCTGTCTGGACCCCTGTGGCCACATATCTCATAGTTCTGTTCAATTGTCTTCAAGATATATTTCATTAACCAGTGGTGACGTTTAAAGTGGAATTATGCGCATTTTTTTCAAGAAAAAATCTAGCTGAAAAAGGTGTGTGTAAATAAGGGTGTAGGAAATAATAGCTTTTGACCCAATACACCAAACTCTTCCTGCTACCAGTACGAAATAATAACTTTCCAAATATTACTTTTCTTATTTTGACTGGGAGAGTCGGTTTAGAGAAAACAATTGCATGCAGGAGTTGCTTCCCTTCCACAGCCGAAATCTGTACCAACAACAACAACAACACATGGGAGATCACTGCGAATTTTATTAGTCCGAATTTTTTATTTATAAAGCATCAACTTCAAATACTAATGCGGCATTATCATTAATTCAACACATTTAAATGAACAGCAACCAAAATTGCTTTATTAAACTGTCGCCAAAAATACACATGCGCATAGTGTCACTTTAAGGTAGCAGACCCCTAATAGGCACCAATTCAAATCATTACAGGCTTAATATTTTCTTAATCTGTATCATTTCCTGGATTCAAAAACAATTTTTAAAAGAATTTTACCGTGAAAAAACTAAGTTATAGGAATTTGAATAACCCTACCCCCATTTTGGAATCATCTATAAAATGACATCACACGAGAGATAAGAAAATACATGTATTTCACTTATTATTCAATAATTTGTTACAGATTTGGTATCAGAGTAACAAGAACTATATTTTCTTTCAGAAATTATACACCATTTACTATATCATCAACAAGATTTATAAAACTTTTATGAAATTATCAGATAGTATTACAATGTGCATGTACCTTATGACGATGCTCAATTTTGAACATCAAAGTTTTTAAGAAAAACCAACATTTTCTAGAAATGGGACATGACTTTTTGTATATTTATAATTAGCTATAACATAACAGACGTACGACGGATGCCGAACATTCAAAGTTCCTCAACTTCGTGGGAAGGTGAGCTAAATAAGAATTTTTTTCACTTAGTGTCATCTTGAGGAAATTCATGCCTCGGGTTTCAACATACAAAAAATACGTGTAATTATGTACACACATGCGTCTCGATCGTTATCACTAATAATTTCAACGAAGTGAGAAGTCTTTGTTTAGAGAAAAAACGATGGTTTCCCAACAGGAAAATATGCACATATGTACTCGATTACTCAATATGTAAAATATGCAAATATGTACTCGATTAACCAATCGGAAAGCAGAAAATTTGTTTTGGTTTTATGTTAGACGCTGTCGGACATTTCTGAAATACATAACGATATCATAAAGCCCCATAGTCGCGTAGAATTTAGTAGGGCCTCAACAAAAAACAAAAATACGTGTAATTATGTATACACACATGCGTCTCGAATGTTATGACTAGTCATTCAACATAGTGAGAAGCTCCATCCACCATATTTGATTAGTGTAAAAACGATCGTTTGACCAACCTGACAAATATACACACGGCACCGACTCGATTGAACAATCGGAGAGCGGAAAATTTGGTTGCGGTTTTATGCAAGACGATGACGAACATTTCTGAAATACATAACGATTTATTAAGCCCCAAACACTCACTGAAATTGTTCTTTATTTAAGTTATAAGCAATATAAGATAGTATTGCCACTTCATATGTCAGTGTAAATATCTATATCAAAACATGCCCATGAGGACTTCAAGTAAATTTGACAAATTTATGCCCGAGTTGACTGAAATCTGACTGTAAGTCTATAGCATGTATGTTTATTGAGATGCAAAAACACAAGAATGTACGTGTTAAGAGATGGTATACAGTTCTTCCGTTAATTTTGGTCATGCAAAACCATTTACAGTCTAACCTCTCTACAACAATACCAAAGGGAATATCAATTTTTGTTTGTTGAGGAGAGGCTGTTGCCCTAGAGCGGTTGAATTGTTCAGATATAACTGCTTTGGGAAATAAAACACCTGTCTTTGGAGAGGTTTTTGCTCTTCGGAGGTGTTGTTTAGAGAGGTTCGACTGTACATGTTACCTTTGGAGATGATGCAACTTTGAAAGTGATTTAACAGTAAATATTGTCTTCAGTGATCTTCCAAAGCAGATAGTAAAACAAGTTACCATACACAAGGGGGCACTATACGCAGTCTATAAAAATCACAAAAATATCTTTAAAGACTGAGTTAAGAAATCAACGTATTCTGTATTACTTGTACACGCAATTGCAAATAATTAGTGACATTATGCGCATCTTACTGCACATAGTGTATTTTGGTGACAGTTTTATAAAGCAATTTTTGGTTGCTGCTCATTTAAATGTGTTAAATTAATGATTATGCCGCATTAGTATTTGAAGTTGGTGCTTTAGATATAAAAAAATCGGACTGATAAAATGATAGTTGATTGTGTCGTTGTTGATGTTGGTAGATATTTCGGCAGTGGAAGAAAAGCAACTCCTGCATGCAGTCTTTTCTTAAATTGACTCTCCCAGTCAAGTAAGAAAATCAATATTTGGAAAGTTAATATTTCATACTGGTAGCGTGAAGAGTTTGGTGTATTGGGTTAAAAGCTATTATTTCCTCTATGCTTTTGTACACACACCATATTCAGCTGGATTTTTACTAATGCCTGGTATCAAGACAAAGCAGAAACAATTAACATCAAGCTCCAGTGTAATGGTTAATCAACGATGCTTAGGCAATATATGCAACCATTCACGATGCACTCATCAATTGAGGAAATATATTGTTTGTTGTTCAGTGAATGTACGATGGTATTTCTGTTTTATAAACTTACTGCAGCATAATTGTGTATACAAACTCGAATCATGGTAACATAATGGATCCACTTTAAGGGAATATTATATGTTATTTGGTTTTTGAAGTGGTATATGGGGATATATTACCCGCCTAGACTTATATTACCCGAGCCGTTAGGCGTGGGTAATATTATGTCAAGGCGGGTAGATAGATAGATAGATAGATAGATTTATTTTAGTATATCACAGATGTACAAACATGGTTAAAACAAACATGATGCATACATATACAGATACATGTAATTAGATGTATACACAAGTTTATAAACCATGATATGCACATCAATACCAGGGAAAAGTGATTCTTCCTTATTTCCATTGTGGTCCTTGACATTGATGGCACACCTCGGAAAGGTACGATTATTTACTTCAAATGAATCAATGGCATCACATTTGTATAATATCACAGACCTAGGTTATTACAACATTAATTTATGCATTAAACTTAAAAAAGCAAGGAGATCGTTATGAATGATAAGACACTAAAACAAAAATATAAAGAGATCGTTAATAATGATAAGACATAATGTTAAAACTAGGACAAAAAATGAAGTTTGACGGCTTCCTTAAAATGCTTAAAAACTGTAATATTACGTATCAACTGTGGCAAGTTATTCCAAAGGACACACCCCTGATAAGCAAAAGACTTTTTACCAAATCCCTTCACCTTGGGAATACAAAAACAACCACTGTCATTAAAATTTAACCTGGATGGGTCATCAGGATTGGGACACGATGTTACCCTAAACCTTGTACGATGAGTGTGTAATGAGTGTACAGGGTTAAAATGTTCACCCAGGTAATCTGGAGCTATGCCTGACTTAACTTTGAAAACATGACCCAAAATAATTTGGTTTACCCGTTTTTCAACTGGTAACCACTTTAAATACCTAAACTGGCCTGGACCAACATGAGACATAGAATCCATATTCAAGACGAATCTCACTAATTTGTTTTGGGTCGTTTGAAGTCTATTTTTCAATTTTAATATATCCCCATATATCACATCAAAAAACAAATAACGATTTTATTACCCTTACCTGTCTCAAATATTAAAAGATCCCGTTTAAGTTTATTTATTTAACGACTGAACGTAACCAGATGTTCAAATCCCCTTATGATACCTCAGTGTCACTGCATGACGTCACAAATTAGCACGGACTTATACATTGACGTAGTGTATGCGGCGAACAAGCTCACGTTCAGCATGGGGTACAGTAACGGAGTTATGTCAAGTATATATTACCGGCTTGCCCGTAAATATCAAAATCTATAAACGAATCGTTGACCAATCAGAAGACCGCAAATTTCATGGAAGGGTAATTAAACGATATGTTTGACCGATACCGGTGTTTTTTACTTGCAATAAACTGAACTGTTCACTACTTATCAAACGTTTGACAGAGACGTACTAAATAATTTGACGTTTACGTGAATGAAAAAATAATAACATAAATCTTAAGTCATTTAAAGCTTCACATTGAACAGCAGTGTTAACCCATTCTTTATCTTACTTTCTTAGGCGGTTTTCATTCATGTTTTTAATATTTTTGCAAAGAACTATCCACTACTTCACTTACATAACCCGTTTGAACAAACTGACCGAACAGTAACAACTGTTCACTACTTTCTAAACGTTTACAGAGACATATTAGATCAGTTGAAGTTTACCCTGAATTAAAAGTGAAAAGCATCATTCTTTTGACATTTTTTGAAACTACACATTGAACGGTGGTGTTAACCCGTTCTAAGTCATACCTGCTTATGCAATGTTCTTTAATTTCATAATATTTAAGCAAAGAACTATTCACTACTTCACAAACATAAACAATTAGCGCATCTTTTATCGTAGACTGTATAGCGATTATTCAGTTCAAAATTTACTAACTGCTATAGCTTATCAATACAACCAGTATAATTACGAAAGAATCAAAGCACTGAACGTTCTGGCCTGACCGTCTGCGACGCCATTGGATCATTGTATAGCTCGATAAAAAATATATTGGGCAGTAGGCTAAGGGTTTTTCCTCAAGGTATTTTAAATTCTGTCCTTAATTTTTTTAGGATTAAGTGTCAAGTTCAGTTCAAATAATGGTTTAAGAAGAAATACTCTGACAGGCAAAGGGGTCCTGCCAACAGAGCTTTCTAAACGTTTAAAGCAAAGTCATGACTAATAATAAACAATTCAAAGTATTGGTCATTCTATACGCATAGAGAATACATCGTACAGTCAACTAAAAACATAAAGCTAAGACTTTGGCAATGCAAATGAGATTTTATTCTGATTATTTAAACACATAATTTTAGTACTCATTGCAGCACAGTTGTGAAAGAAACTACAGCAAACTAACGTCAACATTTATGTCAAAATAGCATTGGTAAAATACATGAATATCTTAAAACTATCTTAAACTGTATTTTTTCTAAATTGACAGCATGGTAATTCACAAACTGGAGTGTTCCGCAACATGTAAGTTATAACTTCTAGCAAAGTAACTGTTATATTTTATGGATAACTCTTTTATAAAGACTAGATCTTAAAAATATGGCCTTTGTTCTACATTCATTTTTTTAATGATTTTGAATATAAATGCCAGCTCTTTTAAGCTCTCTTATAAAGATGTCTTAAATAATATCATTATATTATACAAGTAAAGTTGCACTTGGGAAAATCTAGATTGGAAAAATTTGTAACAAACTAATTCTTAATCTTGTTATAAGAAACTTATTCCTAAAGAAAAATTAAATTGAATAGATCGAGATCATTCTAAAGGCCGAATTTAAAATACATTTTCTGTCTTTTCTTGTCGTGCATGAGTGACTTAGCGGACTTTCAACGCTTGGACCGTTTCACGCAGTTCTACTCTTAAAATTTCGAAACGTTCGTCATACAGTCACATGAAGTTCGGAACCGAAAATCCATTTTTATAAAACAACCCGGGCCGACCATAAAACATATATAATTCGTATTATATATTCTTGATAGTCGGTCCGGGGCGTTTATAATAATGACTTTTCAGGGCCCAAACTTCATATGACTGCGGTTCGTCCCTATTGTCTTAGCCACTGACTTTTTATATTAGAGTCCCAAGGTAACCGGTGTAGGCTTATTTTCTCCCTCCATTTAATGCTGCATCCACCCAGAACACTCCAAGCGCCTCCCAAAAAATAATTTAAATCGTAAGTTAATCGTGTTTTTACATGGGGTTTTGTGTGCTCGTTAACTATAATCAATATAACGTCACACGGGAACTTTTCCGATATTTTACGGAAGTCGCCCAGGATCGCAATATTTGCGTTTCGGTGAAATACCGGCCTATATATTTGTGATTTATGGCTCAATAATCGGGTTTCTTGTCGAAAATTTCCGCCCAACTGGGTTCAGTGCACTTAATTAACAAATGGCTTACAAAATATTAACAGGTGAAATTTTCAGTCAATGGGACCTTTAATATAATCCATAGTGAAAACATGGCTAAATCCACCCATTATACTCAATTAACTATCACTAATTTTCTATTTAAAGTTTACATACTTTATCTTATTTTGATATTTAAAAAATTTGAATATCTAAAACTTGAAATGAAGTTAGTAAAGTAATCCCTTAGCTCCATCAAAAGCTAACACTCACCAACAGCCAGACTACACATAACAATAAATCTAAGACAAAAGAAGGAGAAAAGGTACACTCTGCAGACTCTCGGTCAGGTATTCGGAATTCTGGTAACTAAGGGTATAAATAGCAATGTCTCATTCCAATGTCACTCTTCCCCATACGCAGCGTAAAAGAAAAAAATAGTATGTGTAAATAAAATACATAACCGGCCAGTTATGATGCAGAGCCTGAACATACAACTGAAATGAAATAAAACTTTAAAAATAAGACAAATAAAGTAATTCATAAACTCCATCCAACATATCAACAACCAACAGCCAGACTAACACAGAGAAGCAGAAGAATGAATCCTCCCACTATGAGAAAATTACAGTACACAAGATACACATTGCAGCTTGAAATATTAACTATAATTATACTGTTAACGAAATATTTCGACAAGTACAAAAGTGAAAGAAAACACATCCAAATCCAAAATCATGTAGGAACAACCCAAAGCACAGAACATAAAATAACAAGAGGCCAAAAATGGCCAGTATCGCTCTACTGGTCTGACTAGACTGTTCTGAAAACAATCTGGATCATCTACAAGTTACAAGGAACCTTCTGATCAAGTTTGATGAAATTTGAAAGAAAACTGTTACATGTAGAGCGCTATCAAGGATAAACCCAGGTCACTGTGACCTTGACCTTAGACCCGATGGTCCCAAAACAGTAGGGATCATCTGCATGTTGCAGGGAACCTTCTGAGCAAGTTTAATGAAATTGAATGAAAACTGTGATCTGTAGGGTGCTATCGGAGTTCACTGTGACCTTTTACCTAACATAAGCTCTGCTGGACTTAGAACGGTCAGATAGCCGAAATAATGGGTGAGCTGTTTTTTTCAAATGTTGTGTAAATCATAATGCATCTCCGTCGCGAGTTTTGTATTAGACTCAATTGAACTCATTTCAATCGTATCATTAAATTCATATTCCTATCCTAGCAATTCTGTATTTCAGAAATGTCCGACATCGTAAACTAAAGTTTCCGCTTTCCGATTGCTTAATCGAGTTGTGTTCATTTTTTTTCAGTTACGCAATGATCAATTCTACACTAAACAAGATTATCAGTGCTAACTCACCACAGGTATTCGGATACCTACACGCCAGAACGATACCTAAAACGCCAGTTCTATGTACATGTTTAATGCTTGTGGTCATGTCAATAAAAAAGGTATTTATTCAAAATTTATTGAAGATTTGATTATGTTTTATAAAGGAAAAAGTTAATACACACTTTTTCCTACATATATGTAAGATGTCCGTCTTCAGTTTCACGAAACAACGTGAAAAAAATGTGTTTATTGTCATGTTTTCGTATAATTTCGATGATTTGAACACTTATCTTCCAAATTATTGAAAGAAGATCAATTTTTCGGAGAAATTTGTATGCAATTTGGCTACCGCTGACGATTAGCGTAGATACCATCCTCGCCGGTTTTGTCGATCAAAGGGATACTGCAATCGCCACATAAGTTAACCATAGAAATGGCATAATGAGTGTGTAAGTATGAATCCGAAAACAAATACCATGCAGACGTTGGAAAATACTTTTTATTTGGACTGAACATCGTATTTTAACAATACTTGATATCCTATTCATTGCGTTTAGAAAGTATGTACACCTATACATCTCTAGATAGGTCTTATGTACCAATGTCAATTTGAACAAACGAACTTGTGATGCAAATGATGGTCGATAAATGTTAAAGATCTCTTCAAATTTAAAAACCGGTCACAACTAACGTGTCAGATATAATGAAAAGCTGTTAATATACTATGGCTTTCCTGAGGAACCCGTGTCACAAATAGTCCATATATGTGTTCAAATTAGTTTCAGCTATTAAATATTGTATGATTTGGATGGTCAAGGTGCATACACGACAAAAGTTCCACCCGCTTCAATGCTCCGCTAGGAATAACCTCCAGTCACAACAGAATATCTCAATCTTTAAAAATACTTTTAAGACAGATATGATAAACTATGTGCATGATAAACACTAAATATTAACATAGCAGGTGGTACCCGTACCTGTTAGAACGTTGCTTATGAGTTAAAGAAACTTAACATTTTATGACCTTATTGTTTCAGTCGACATCGAATTTCTCCCTAAGGGCCCTGAAACTCTTAGACGGAATCTGCCGAAAACCTAAGCGGAAACTGTTGAATATATTGCAAAGATATTATCATGTGCTTCTTAGGCGGAAAATCCAACTTAGTATCTACTCTAAGGCGGAATTATTGCAACAGGAAATTCTTTTGTTACCATTCACCAGCTGTCAGATTAGTTAACGTTCAAATGTTAGAACTGTGAAGCACTTTGCAGATATTAAAAAAGTTTTTGACCAGTGCAATATGAAATATTTTGATGATACATCTGCTTTTTGTGATAAAAAGGACCGTTTCATTGCATAATAGTGGGTTATTGATAACGTTTTAAGTCTTTCTACATTGTTCTATAGTAGTAATTGTTTAAGGTAAATATGACTTGGGGAGGCTGCGTTTTTGGTACGTGGCATTCCCTGTTTGATATTATTTTTGTTTTTAGATTTGTTTCTGACATGAAAATGAAAAGATCACTTATAGTAAGTTAAACCTGTTTAAGTATTAAAATTTGTGTCACGTTGTGTACCAGACTGTTGAGTATATTATAGTTCAGAATGCAATCATGACGACACATAATCTTTCAAGTAAAACTAAAAAAAATCAAAAGTGATTAAAACTGTCTGATTAAATATCAATTTTTATGAAATGCAGGTAGTAACAAGTCATTTTATTCTGCCTAATTATAATATAAGGCGTGATAAGCCGTCTATTTTAATATTTCACCAAATGATGCGGCAGGTGTGTAAATAGGTAAACGTAACATGGAATTGAGTTAATATAATTTTTAAACTTACTCATATCATGTTTAATCATAAATACATTAAAATATTTAAAGTGACATATTAAAGTGACATTATGCGCATCTTTTTCAAGTAAAAATCCAGCTGAATATGGTGTGTGTACAAAAGCGTAGAGGAAATAATAGCTTTTAACCCAATACACCAAACTCTTCACGCTACCAGTATGAAATAATAACTTTCCAAATATTGATTTTCTTATTTGACTGGCAGAGTCAATTTAAGAAAAGAACAACTGCATGCAGGAGTTGCTTCCCTTCCACTGCCGAGATCTCTACAAACATCATTTTATGAGTCCGATTTTTTTTATATCTAAAGCACCAACTTCAAATACTAATGCGGCATAATCATTAATCTAACGCATTTAAATGAACAGCAATCAAAAATTGATTTTATAAAACTGTCACCAAAATACACTTTGTGCAGTAAGATGCGCATAATGTCACTTTAAAAAATAATTCCGCCTTAGAGTTGATACCAAGTTGCATTTTGATACAAGTGCGCATCTTTTTCAAGTAAAAATCCAGCTGAATATGGTGTGTGTACAAAAGCATAGAGGAAATAATAGCTTTTAACCCAATACACCAAACTCTTCACGCTACCAGTATGAAATAATAACTTTCCAAATATTGATTTTCTTATTTGACTGGGAGAGTCAATTTAAGAAAAGAACAACTGCATGCAGGAGTTGCTTCCCTTCCACTGCCGAAATCTCTACCAACATCAACAACGACACAATCAACTATCATTTTATGAGTCCGATTTTTTTTATATCTAAAGCACCAACTTCAAATACTAATGCGGCATAATCATTAATTTAACACATTTAAATGAGCAGCAACCAAAAATTGCTTTATAAAACTGTCACCAAAAATACACTATGTGCAGTAAGATGCGCATAATGTCACTTTAATTTTATTGCGTTTATAACTGCCAAACAGAAATTTATTGGGGAAGTGGTCCCAGCTATTTGCACATCAAAGTGAGACTGATTATGCGGACAACTCTAAAATGTCAACCTGTAAAATCGGTCTGCCTTTGAAGTAGAAATAGTGAGACTACATTACGGTATACATGTATGCAAAGTTCATCTTGTACATGCATTATATAGAAAAGAAATACCAAGAAATGTTAAGGTTCCGTTCAGCCGATATGCCGTTAAGTATATGTAGGTATCTGCTAAGTGGAATTACTAATAAAAACTGTTTATATTTCATGTATACAGATCAAAGTCCAAACAAATAAACTGTGCATTTTAGGCAACGCAACCCGTATACCTTTCCTACCCGACCCTACAATCTTTATTCAATTTTCAATGCCAAAAAACGTATTTCCAATAAAGGATTACTTACTTAGCTCGAACAAGAATTATTATGTGCGTCAAAAACACTTAAACACTTTAGCGGGGCAACATTGGGTACAAGGCAAGGCCAAATATTGTTGAAATAGTGCCCCTACCAGTTTCTACACGTCTGAAATGATAACATTCCAGTCCCCTGTACAACACATGGAAGAACTTTTCTTTCAAAATCCTCACAGCGATTTGTTTTGGTGAGCTCCACTGTAAGGGGAAGTAACCGCTATGTGGATTTTTTTTGCCATTACGAAGTTGGTATCCCTGCTTTAACTTCTCCCTTATCGGTTTTGCAAAGTTATAGTATCAGCTTATTTTTTACCACGTGCTTTAAAGTCAGTCGGTAGTGGGTAAGCTGATGATCGCCTAATTTTACGAGTGGAGTTGAAATCCCGGTCAAACCTAATTTTTTAAATAATTTTTCTTCCGGTTTTTTTCCCCAGCTTTAAAACCACCATGATTTAAAAAAATTTCTGCAAATATTCATACAATTTTTCATTCAAATCAAACTAAACTTATTAACTAGTGTTTCAATAATATCCCACGGTTGTTTACCCGGAGATCGGTGTGTAGGAAACTAGGAATTACAGTAGATCATTCAACGCATGTTTATAAAACTCTGTAGATCTACTTGAAAATATACTATTTTTATAAGTAAGTGATGCTAAGCTTGCTCGTGAAAGACGGGAAGTATGTGGACAAGCCGGTCTAGTTCTTCGTACTTTGAACAAAGAACATAAATCACCGTAAGTTTTTTTTATATATACATTAATTAAATTTTCAATTAGCATTCACAATTTGGAGACATTCCCAGAGATTTTAGGAATAAGGACACGTGCATTTTCGTGTACATCATCCAAAACAAAGATGGCGTCGAAAATACACACCAATGGACATCTGCCATAGAGAAGCTTTATTTGAGGATAACAAGAAAACCAAGGAACCGAGCGAAAAATCCTTTAAATTTGGGAGGGTGACTTTTTCATAGATTATCAAACAGGTATTTATTTTTAGCTGTGTTGTCCAAAAGTACCTTTTCCAGGCCAAAGTTGAGTTTCCCATTGGGATGGGACAGACTTTAATAATGATTGCTTATCAAAAAGCTAATTTTAGCTATTTAACGCCACACATGTACAAAACTATTTTCGGCGCCCTTTGATGCTTTGCATCAATGGTATTCTTGTTGAGTGATTGTCATACCGAATGGTATATAACTGAGTTGTGTATGCAATGTAGTTGAAATTTAAGTACTCTTTATGTACTTTTCATGTTTTCTCTTTCAGGAGGCCATGTTTAAACTAAGTCATATGAATATTCGTTCATATTTCTGTATGTGTAATAAAGTATTTATTAGTAGTAGTAGTAGTAGCAGTAGCAGCATTATTATTATTATTATTGTTATTATGTTGGGAGCATCCATTGTCCATTTTATCTTTGGAACGTTTATCTTATCCGAGGGATATTCGATATACTGTAGGGTAATTCACTTTATATTTGGACCATTAAATAGACACATATATAGCTATTATGCCATTACCACATTATCTTAAACCTTAATGTAAAATGAGAGTTTAGCAATCAAATTGTGTGAGCTTTAGTTCTACTGATTTCTGTCTATCATGATTCAGCAAAACTTATTTCAAGCAGGCACACCAACGTTCAAACAATGGCGCATTGTTTCCATTTCAGAGCTAAAACCAATTACATTTTAATAACATTTATCAACACTTTTCAAGTTAATAAAATTAGTTTAACATGTTTCAAAGGGCACTCTCTGAAGATTTTAGAGAGTCGATATAAGGTTTCTACTTTCGGAAACTCTGGGGCATGAACTTTGATATGTACACAAACTCGTAGGACAGATAAGTAAATCAAAACCATGTCCGCAAGCTAAACTCCTTAATAAACACAATGAAATAGAAAAATTTAAATGACAAGACGCAAATTACACTGAATAGACTTAGAGTCAAAAAGTAAATTAGTGCTTATACCTGAAAAAAAGTCAATAAAACAACAGCAGCTGTTATTTTTTATATAATTTATTTAATTCATATACTTAATATGGATAATGAATAAAATTTATTTTATGATTTACAGTTCTAATAAATAAAGAGAAGTATACATTTCGTTTAAACAAGAGCTATCTTTAAAATATATATCGTCGGGGCGCAATTTCTCAGTATGTGAAAGCGGTTGATGGCTAGCTTTCATAGTAAAAAATCTTGTCATCAAGTTTAATTTGTATGCAGTCAGAAAGCGCAAAATGTCACGTGGTGAGAAAAAGTGTGCACCCTGTTCGGGACGCAAATCCATAGCCCTTGGTTTACAGGGCTGTAAGTTCACCCCAATTGTGATCGAGTCGGTACCATGACGTGCATCACGAAAACAAACATAATCATTGTTTTTCTTATCAATTATGTTACTCGAAATATTGACCGTTGTTTTACTCTACTTACAATTAACATTAGTTTTGCGGAAACAACATAGACAGACATACAGACAGACGACAGACAGACAATTTTACTTCTTCCAAAGGGCTAAGAAGCCAATGACGACACAAACTATACATAATCATATGGGCACACAGTAACATACATTTAACTGCACCATTGCATTTGTCGTGTAGCAAACATCGATGAAGAACCTTCGCAATCCTCGGGCTTTTATCTAATCGAAACGCTGACAATAAAATGGGAAAAAATATGCCACTGAAAACAGAAATAAGCAAAACAATGTTGCCAGTTTAATTGATACGTAGATAAATAAACCCATTGCAACCGTGGCAAAGAAGCAGTTTGAACTGCATTTATTCACAAACTCTAGCTTTTCATCACATTCTAACACGACCAGCGAATAACCTGCATACATGTAGAACAAAATCTATTTGGGTTATTTTGCCATAAACCGACCTTGAACGACGCTGCACGCACATCGTGTTTCGGCTGTTCAATTTACCCGACGTAATGAGGATCTTACATGGCATACTGTGGATGACTTGGGGCAAAGCGAAGGGATCCGATGGATGACACAAGCCCAGTTAACTTGATTAATGTTACGATGCCATTCACACTGATTTTATGTACTGTTTTGTTGTTATTGTTTTTGTTTACACAGTGACGTCATTAATCAAGAGAAACTGTGACGTCATTTAACTATACCCGTTACTAATATTTTTCGTAACTTGAACCTTTATTGCGTACCCTGAAAATTCGAACCATTTCTATAAATGAAATTCCTGTTACATTTACTCGAAAATTATTAAAGTTTTTTTCTTTCTTATGAGACTAGTCTACGTTGATGAAAAATCTGAAACACCGCGTACTTATACATCTTTCATGAATGAAAATCACATTGAAGTGTTCGCAGGAGGAAACATCAACGGCAAAATCTAGGTGCGTAGCACGCAAGTGTAAATAACGTTCGATGAAAATAGTTCTCTCATTTTCTTCAAATGTTGTTTCAAATAAGAGTCGAAATAATAAGTATCCAAGTTTGGTTAATGGTAGAATAACCCTCGTTTGTCGTTCGGCATACGTGATATATTCTTGCGCATAAAAACTCAAAACTCGGGTTATTCTACGATAAACCAAACATGAATAGATCTACATATTATTTCTTAAATAGCATTACTTTATAAGCTATTTTCAACAAAAATTAAAACTGCGCTTTCCATTATAGGACCACAATAAGACCATAATGTACACCGTAATAATTATATTCAATGCGATATTTATAGAATACCATTCTATTGTCAAAGACAGCCTTCCCAGAGTGAACAAGACAGATTTTGCTGCAAAGCATCAAAGGCGCTGTGCATGTTTTTGAAACATGATTTAAAGGAATCAGAGTCATTTTAGAATATCAGTAAACAACCTATCAACGGGAAAAACCAAATACATTATGTTATTTGTAACTGTTATCATAATAAGTAAAAAAACACATTTACTACAGTTTAACAAAAAAATAAACGAATCATAAAACAACCTTCCGTATAATGGTACGATGACGCCCATTAAACAAGGCTACAGCTCGTGGTCAGTAGACGCTTTTCGACGCAGACGAAACCCACGTGATTAATTTTGTCTTTACTATTGGTCAGTTGTTAGCGATGCTTTACATAACTTTCATTGAGACCCCATGTATCGCATAGTTAGGTGAACGGTCTTATTTATAATGCCTACATTTTACTGTAGTATGTAGTAATTAAAATAGGTTTTCATTAATTATTCACGTTGACAACATATGTATTTAAACTTCAAAATGTTTAGAGTTAGCAAAACAACTATTGAGACGTTTTTTCTGAACTTTGATGAATCTGGCCGTAGGGTCCGTAAACAAAGCAATAAAAAAACCGTAACCTTCAAGTTTGTGGAAAAGTTATTAAATATCCTATGAATATGTCAAAAGTTTTGAATTAACGGTCGAAGACGTATGCATCTGGTATAGTATTGTTTGTAATCAGTTAATACTATTTATTTATTCATTATAGGGAGTTTGTTCACACATAATACATAGTTTTTAATTACAATAATAATGTTGGCTACTCCCTATTCGATTATGCAACCCCATGGTACAAAATTAAAACCTATTCAATAGTGGCACTGTGCTTCCGCACAGCGCCAACAATTTGACAAACGGATTTTGGCGTTACTACGTTCCTAAAAACACAGGCAACACTGCTGAAAGACATAGCTCGAAGCGGAATATTATCTACAGTATAATTTGCCTCGCATAATCACAGAAATGCAATGAGTTCCCGAAATAAAACTGACATGCGACAAAGTGTTTAATTTTCTGCTTTAGACTGCGTATATTTTACATAAATTAGCATACCGACAGTTATTAACCATGCTGTTGTACCAGGCCTAGCACCAACGTTACATCTTTTGAACTTCGTGACTTTTACATTTCATAATACACAGGTATATGTTCCAGTATTTGACTTTCGGTTAATGTCCTCTGCTATAAGACATGCGTTGGCAGATACCTGATGTGAGGTTGGACATCGGAGAACGGACAAAACGAAGGGGTGTTTTCAAAATGATCCATTCATATTATGTAAGGCCAATACACACAATTAATTGTTTCTGTTATTTATTAAAAACAGTTGAAATCATGCAATTGTATAAATACAAAACAAGAGATTCATGTGCACGTGTGACGTAACGTAAAATAAATTGTTCCAACTTTTTGCAGCATAGTTGTCTAATTGTCACAGTAAGTGACACCACTATTCGAATACGTGATATCACTTATTACTTTGTGACAACATGGTATCACCTACTGGTGATCGCACCTAATCAAAGCTATTATGTGAGATAACATATTCCAGTATGTGATATCTATGGAGCACTGTTTTACTATATTATGCACTTTTGTGATATAACCTATTTGCATCACCTATTTAAACAGGTGATATCGCCTAATCGAATGGATGATATCACATATTCAAATAAGTGATATCAACTTTTCACAAGGAATGCAGAATTTTACCTATTAGATTTGGTGATATCATCTATTAAAAAAAGTGCTATCACATTCTCGTAATCATGGTGATATATTTGAATAGGTGATATCACCCATTTGAATGAGTGATATAATCTTTTCAAAGGAAAAGGGTGCTATCATCTATTAGAAAAAAATTCGAATGGGTTTTAATCACCCGTTCGAGTAGGTCATATCACGAAAGTGCATCAAATAGTTAAAAAGTGCCCGATAGATCACCTATTCGAAAAGGGTGACATCACCTACTTGATATTACTTATCAGGTTCGTCAACATCTTAATTTGAATAACTATATGTCACCCATTTTAATAAAAGGTGATACAACCTTTTGTAATAGGTGATAAAACGTATTGACGTGGTAACAATTGCAGGGCCTGCAGTGGCTCCGGTACGCTAGCACAACCAACCACGTGGTGGTGGCGTGGTAACAGTTGCAGGGCCTGTATTAGGTCCTGTTCGACAGGAAAATCAAGCAAGCGCCAGGACTGTTGGTCAGGTTGACATGATCATCAGAGACCAGGATGCGGCCCAGTTGTCTGAGTCATCAGACGAGGAGCAGGATGATAATGTAGGTGGACATCGTCGAAGAAGAAAGAGACTAATCGTAAAAGTTATAAGAGCAAACCATAACATATACAGTCGCTTTCTGTGGAAAAAATGGCAAAATTCTAACGCGCACTATGAACCAGCAGTGCAGATTCCGAATCGCATTGAATAGTTTTGTTACTCACCGGGACAATTAGACAAACTTTACGTCATACATGAATCTATTGTGCTGTTTATTTTTACAATTACAAAAGAAAATCTTTGTTACAAATAACAGAAACATTTAATTTTGTTAATTGGCCTTACATAATATAAATGGATTATTTTGAGAACACCCCTCCGTTTTGTCCAACCTCACATCAGGTATCCGCCAACACATGTCTATTTAGACACATTAGATTAGAACACGCATCACAGGTAACGAATCACGATCTCGTAAATTACCGTGTTCAGCTGGCTAGTTGCATATGCGGAAGGTCGCGAGGTCTTGTTTTGTGGGTTGCTAGGTCGGTTGCCAAGATGTTTAAATGTTGCAGCCAATCATTATAAATATATTATTAGTTTATGTGTACTGTTGCGGCAAAATATGTATAATTTGGGAGAACGACGCTTGTTCGGCGGGATTCCTTCTATTGCTGCACAAGCGTCGAGTTCCCCACCCGATAGCCGCCTCGATAGCCTAGTGGTAGAGCGTCCGCTTCGAGTGCGGGAGGTCGTGGGTTCGCTCCCTGGCCGCGTCATACCAAAGACGTAAAAATTGGTACCAGTAGCTCCCTTGCTTGGCGCTCAGCATTAAGGGAAACTGGCTTCTCTTCTCTCATACCCTCACGGCGATGGATACCACCAGGAGTGATTAATATAAGTTGGATAACTTGTTTCACAATCGGCCTAAAATAAATTAGTATAAACTAGTATAAACTTAAACTTTCCCCACCCTTCTTTGGGCCTGGAGTAGGGTTTTCTCACTTGTAGTTATATTCATTTTTAACAATGTGTCACATGACACATTGTTATAGTAGGCAATTTTGAAAACGACTCAGCGGAGGGGCTTATACGTTTGACGCTGGCCGGAGTAAGCCGGGGTACGCCGGTATATCCAAACCTCATTGCTTAAAAGGCGCCGATTTCATTCTAGCTTTTTGAAACGAATAGAACGGCGTACGCCTGATGCGTCAAACGTATAGCCCCTGACAGTTTGAACAGCCATAGGTTTCTCCTTTCGCCTGCAAAGTAGATCGACTTTAGCTGAAATGCGTGTGGATCGTGTTTGTGATCTCGACTTAAAAATAAACTAAAACCCGTTTCCGTTGCGTAATACACGTGTTAATGCTTTAAATCATTGTAACACTAATGTAGGCAAAATTCAGAGTATTTGAATTACTACACCATCAGGCAGATTCAGGATCAAGTCTTGTTTTGGCATCCCGCATGTATACATGTATTATGGAAATTAAACGTAATCGAGAGGAGTATTTGGATCCGACATTTCATACAATGTGAACATCCTTATTTCCATTAGTAAAATTAGTTGCGTGCTTAAAACGGAAATGGATAATAAAAGTGGGTTTTTGTTAAAGGGGGAGGTATTATAAACATAAACGATGAAGTAAATGAATGATACAATGTATTCGGTTTAATTGTCGGATTTCATCAAATGATTTTAAATCCATTCGGACTCGAAAAGCTGCATTGAATGACCACAAAACAGCGACTGATAGTGGTGACCCTTAACTTAGCGACCGATAGACGTTATTGAGATATGCTGAGTTACTCCGCTAGAGTTAACGGTGTAACCGGTGAAGAGGTTAAATAATTTCTGTTACCTCCAGAGAGTTACAACGTGTTTACTGTTCGTTTTATAAACAATAGAAAATGATCCTAGACGAGAAAGAATGGCCTTCTTTGGCCAAGGCATGTTTGGTAAAGTGTTGAATTACATAATTGAAATCACTTAAATATTAACTTATCATATTTGCAGTCACACGTAATTAAAAGCTTGTTTTTTTTAATATTTGAAGAAATGGATTGCTTTGCATTTACTAGGCAATGTCCCCAGACTTTTTCCAACTTTACCGGTTAGTTTGTCTAGATCATCTTGTAACATAGTGCAACCTGTAAATATTTTGAATGCTCGGATTTAATTGAATATAGGTAGGAAGTGTCTCCTTGTCTGGTCCCTGGAATTTTATTGAGTGAACCAGACTTGGAGACTGTGCTTGTCTGGTTCAACTGGACAGAGACAAATGGGGGGGGATATGTCTCAACGTCCAGCTCTATTTCTGTTAACCGACAACCTATACTGTAAAATTATTTGTAACATATTAAAAAACTTTATTACTTTAAATTTGAAATATTTGCTTGACCTGAGTGAGAGGAAAGCAGTGTCTTTATTTATGCTAAATTTACTAATAGTTCATTTTTCTACTATTGCATAACTTTGCAGTTAATGGGAGTGTGTCTTTAAATTCAATTGTTCACACATTTGTACAACACACATCCAATGTCAACATAAACAATATCGGATTTATTCAAAGATATAAATGTTCTTGTTATTACTGAAGCATAATATATTTCATTTATAGTATTGCTATGTTAGTGCTCACCATGTACATACTTCATTAATAGTGTTACTATTTAAGTGCTCACCATGTATACATTTCATTTAAACTGTTACTATGTTAATGCTCAAATACTTACAATTTGTCTGTGCCCTATCATAGCAAGGCAAATTGTGGCTTTAAAAAAGGACCCCTTGCCGTCTATCTGATGTCCATTAACTTCTTTCTTTAACAACATTTCTGAACTCACAGCATTAAACTTTAACAATTTTTTTATGAACAAGAAGGCCAAGGCCAACCCCTTGATCAATATTATCCCTATCAAGGACTCGCTTGGTATAATGCCTAAAATACAAACATTTTAAATTCTTATTGTCTGAAACCAGAGTAACAGGTGGCCATTTAAACCCTCTTGTTTTAACAAAATTGTTGCCATTTTCAACTTGGCGAGTTTTCAATTATAAATTGTAATATCTTCAGTATCAATGATCCCACTGTTCTGAACTCCACCTTCAAAATCTACAATGACAAATGTTTCATATAAATGCTCATTGTCCTTTTGTATTTAGCACATAGCTCTACATCCCAATGATAACATGATTGCATCTATCATACATTCATGGTACTTTGAAATTGTAAGTGAAACTTGTCACACCCAATGTATAAATCACTATTGATGGTTAAAGTGACATTATGCGCATCTTACTGCACATAGTGTATTTTTGGTGACAGTTTTATAAAAGCAATTTTTGGTTGCTGTTCGTTTAAATGTGTTAAATTAATGATTATGCCGCATTAGTATTTGAAGTTGGTGCTTTAGATATAAAAAAATCGGACTGATAAAATGATAGTTGATTGTGTCGTTATTTATGTTGGTAGAGATTTCGGCAGTGGAAGGGAATCAACTCCTGCATGCAGTTGTTCTTTTCTTAAATTGACTCTCCCAGTCAAATAAGAAAAATCAATATATGGAAACTTATTATTTCATACTGGTAGCGTGAAGAGTTTGGTATATTGGGTTAAAAGCTATTATTTCCTCTACGTTTTTGTACACACACCATATTCAGCTGGAATTTTACTTGAAAAAAATGCGCATAATGTCACTTTAATACACTTACAGTATTCTACTATTAAATCATAGCTTTGGGAAAGACAATCTTCCGCATATACACTTGTGATGCATTTTCAATCTGATACATAAAACTGCATTTTATGATTTTAGCTCAAATGGACCAATAGTGCTATTAAGATCGCATTATGTCTATCATCCATCCATCCACAATTTCCTTTAACAACACCATGTTGTCTGAAACCATTATCTCATTGTTAAAACTTTCCAGGGATGTTTCTTGCATGAAGCTCTATCAATGCTGTTCAAAATATTTCATTACATGCAGAACTCTAATTGCTATGGCAACAAATAGAAAACACTTAAAGACTCTTCTTCTCTAAAACGCCTAGGGGTTAGATAGTTAGCATGTGGCATTGTCTACTGGATCTCTACCAAGATTACTCAAATTATGACCCCCATGTCAAAACTGAACCCAACCGAGGTGTCACTTGGTTTTACATAGGCTTATATGGGAAAAACTTCTAAAATCTTTCACTCTAAATTCACAAGACCTAAATATTAGATATTTGGCATATAGAAATGCCTAGTTCACCTTTACCAAGATTGTTCAAATTATGACCCCCAGGTCATGTGTTGAGGGTGCTGATAATGATTTTTGTGTGACTCAATGTAAAAGGTAATCAGAAATTTTTAACATATTTGGAATGCAACAGAAATGCGTTAAATACAGTCAAAGTTTGTGTAATGTCATATGTAAATGCAATGCAAGCTAGTATAATCATGAATATGGTTAAAAAAAACATTTATCCCATCAGCAACACAATTTCATAGTATGTAATATGATCTCCAATTTTTGATCTCGTTCATTTGTTATTTGTTCGCTTTTTTGTACGTATGTTTTGTTACAATAGTTTATTTCATTTAACTATATTTTATATATTTAAAATATCATCTTAATATCTTGCACCTATTGATATTCCAATGCCACAAGTTTTTCAAAATCCAATGCCTCAGTCTGTCCCAACTGTCATATAAAGGCTGTAACTCTCCTACATGGATTGATTGGGATTGCATTCCGTCCGTCTGTCCGTCTGTCCGTCAGTCCACCATGTCCTTCAAATGACATCTCTGAAACCACTGGTCCAATGTTGTAAAACTTTGCAGGGATGTTTCTTGCATGAAACTCTATCAAAATGTTCAATGATTTCCATTCCATGCAAAACTTTGGTTGCTATGGCATAAAATACGAAACAATTAAAAAATATTCTCTAAAACCGCATGGTCAAGAACATAGATACTGTTAGCGAGGTATCACTCATTTTGCAGAGGACACATTGTTGTCAGCACTTTCAGTGCTTTGATTTATGTTGTATTTGGGACAAGACACTGGTAAATAAATGTATCAATTTTAGCAATCTTAGTTTATGTAGACTTGGTGACGGATAGTTGTCCGACTGGGTTCGAACCCATGTCCGTGGTTCACTTCCTGTCCACTTGCCCCGGCTTAGGTAGGCGGTGCCTGTTACACTGTCTTCCATTATCGGAAAAAGTACTACATAGGTACACATTGGAGCACTGTATAGAACCTGCACTGCAGGCGCGCCTTTCCTGCTATTAAATTACTATGTGTAGAATTGTGCGTTGTGTTTGTCTGTTTTTGTATTTGTTTTGTTTTGTTCGTGCTTTTCTCCGACAAATTTAATTGAAGGAAACAAAAGACTACCGTTAAGTATCTTCGAAAGCGTATTCTCGGGTTGAAAATATGTTTCCAAACGTTATCTGAATTCAAAAATAGTTGTCGCAGTTTATATCCGTATTTGCTCAATGTTTATTCTCGACTTAACATTGACACTTGCAGCAATATATGACCAGCCATAAAGGATGACAAAAGTTTACATGATTGCTGTCAAGTTTTAGTGAATATACAAGTCAAAAAAATGAAATTAGTGAAATAAAGTTACTCTGAGTTGACCTGAATATATAGAGTTGTATGAAACAAGAATGTTCTTCTAGCTGTATCTATGTGATACGCCAAAAATGCGTAAACACAACACTGTATGGAATTTAAGCTATAAATATTTGCATTTGACAGACTTGCAGTTCGTACACATCGTCAGTATTTGCTACATACTAGTTATGTGTGTAATAGTTGTCAGACTAGCGTGAAAAAAATACTTGAAAGCAATTTGAAACATAAGCGACTGTTACAGACCGCATTTCGTATTGAATTATTTATAACATCTATGCCATGATTAGATACAGTCTCCAAATTTTGATAGGCTGCGTTTAAACTGCTGTAACAGATTAGAAGCATTAAGTAATTTTGGAAATATGCTAACAACCTGTTTTTCATCTAAGTCGTAAAAAAGTATATAGTTCTTATCCTAAAAGCTAAAAGCCTGCATGCGTACAATCAACCCAAGCTGTAACAGTTATTGGTTGCTGGTTAGTACAAGATTAAACAGAGTCCAACAGTATGACATTCTGACACGCTCCTGTTCGTACAGTTTCGGTAACCAAACTGAAGTCACTTTCGGTACGCACTTTCGGTTTGAAATAAACATCAGACCATGTCAATTTTCAGTTACCCGAACTGAAATCACTTTTGGTATGTTCGAACCACTTCCGGTTTGAAATAAACATCAGCACAAGTAAATTTCTATACAAAGACTTCTAAGAATTTACTTTTTATGAGTTATCATACTCATTTAGTGTTTGTGTACCATCTGTACACGGCTGATTTAACTGAAGTTATAACATTCTGACTGACACTAGATTCTTCAAAATACACACTAGCTGTTTTGTACTACATTATGTGCGCTGTACCATTGCAAGTTCATTTACAAATTTGCAATCTGAAACACAAGTTTGCGATGATTAAAAATCAGTTTTATTTTCCTTGACTTTGACCTTTCTCCTTCTTGTTCACATTTTAACGTTTTGGATTTGAGCAGTTAAGCTCTTTGAGTTGAGCATTTTAAAGTTCACATAGTAGTTAACAAGAAGTTCACAAAATAAATTAGTGAAAATTGTTACGTCTTGGAGTGAACATTTCAATATTGCTTGCTTATACTGAAATTGCACATGCCAACACGACCGTCCCACCAGTACTTTCAATGATTTGATTTTTAGCGCAGCCGTGTTAAGCTCGCTTTTGACCGGAAGTTGGTAACTTTCCAACGGCCAATGAAATGAAAAGTATAATGTATAACATTTTTTAATTGAGAAATTAAATATGTAAGGCACATTTTAATTGGATAATACCGAATGAAAAAAGTCAATAAAATACTTTCGTTTTCAGTCTTTTTTTAATGGTTTTAGTTTAATTAATTATAGTACGTAAATAGTTTACATGTATCAACAAGAATACCATTAGATACACGATGTAACAGAATGTACAGTATACAAAGATTTAAGAAAAAATATCTTCTAAAACGATACTGGGTTAGACCAAACATGTATAAACTTATTGAACTTTTAAACATGGAAAACAGAAATATTATTAGAAACTTATCTATATTTGTAGAAAATGAATTTAAAATCAGAAATACAATTATGTAGACACCAAATTAATATACATTGTATTTGCAAAATTTAAACACTTTTTTATATTTTGGTTAGGCAGGTATTCTACGAGTATCTGAGCTCCGGTCACATGCGTCTTTTGTAAAAAGAAAATTGTCACTGCCTCTAGTATCTAGATAAGTGTACACTTGACACATGTTTTGTAGTTATTAGTATTTTCTTTAAATGCGACTGTATCAGTAGATATGCTCATCGCATTAAAACTTTTATGTATTTATGTCTTACTTCATTGACGGCTGGATATTTAATTGTCAACATGAATTCGTTTAACTGCTTAAAATTTCAGTATCAAAAATAGCTGTTATTATGTTTAGTTGATATAGAAATTGTTTTTTGTATTTTAAAGTTATTCTCAATAACAGTTTCATTGCTTCATACTCAGTCCAATCAATTCAATGAAAACTTTACAGTCAGGCTTTATTTGAACAGTTATTGGCAAATCAGCATTTTACAAGGCGCCTTTGGCTGTTTACTATTCAAATTTTATGATGACAAAGAAACCA
The DNA here is from genome assembly GCA_022818135.1 of Saxidomus purpurata. Taxonomy (NCBI): domain Eukaryota; kingdom Metazoa; phylum Mollusca; class Bivalvia; order Venerida; family Veneridae; genus Saxidomus; species Saxidomus purpurata. Next base: position 40,456,296 of record JAFMSR010000016.1, read on the forward strand.
ATTTACATATTTACATCGGGATATCTGCAGTTATAACCAATGCTGGAAATCGCCCCCCCCTCCTCCCCCTCCCTCGTGTCCCAGGAGGTGTTACTTGAGCATTTGCGCATAAATGATTACAGTAACTTGGACAATATAATGAATCTCTCAGAAGTACCTCAATTTTTCAATGAAGAGAGACGCATATATTCTATCTAGTTAAAAAGTAATGTTTATGACTGCGTGATCAGTATGGAAATGCTTGCAAACCAATCCAAAATTGGAATTCAAATTTGAAAAGTACTAGATATATATAAATCTTTATTAGAGTCTCATCTTATCAATACGATAATAATAATAATAATAATAATAATAATAATAATAATAAATTCTTTATTTATCGAAGGTAACATGTAAAGATATATCAAAAGAACATTAACATACCTTAGTTAAAAACATGGCCTTCTCTAAAAAATTCCTAAATAATAAATTAACGTATGACAGACATATTTAAACATTCAACCATGAACAAAAAACAGTTGTATCACATTTAGACAATCATTCACTAAACAAAGAACACTTAAGGAAAATAGAAAAATAATGTGCTATTTCTATAAAAAACGAAACATGTCATGACAGCTTTGATTCCTCCAGCGAGTGACATTCGTTTAAAGGCTGTACATATTTAAATTACTGTAGAATATATTCCACACCTTACTATACAATAAACACATTGTATTCTAGTATACGGTTCTATAATTGTTTGTTTTTGTTTTTTCATTTCATCAATAAATGCTTTTTCAAAGATTTTTTAAATGAATTCAGAGATTGACAAAAACGAATATTAACAGGTATATTGTTCCAAGTATGTGCACAAATATTTGTAAAAGAATTTTGCATGTAAATAGTGCGTTGTTTAGGTATTTCGATATTGTTGTTGGTGGCAGACCGAAGGCTATACATATTATTGCTGGAAAAGTTTAACAAGTCAAGTATATAATCTGGGGCAAGGTTATGCTGAGCTTTATATACAAGTACAGCTGTATGATAGAAACATCTATCTTCGAAAGAAAGCCAATGTAATTCGTTTAATAACTGTGTGCTGCACGTACGAGAAGATTTGCCTTTTACCAGTCTTGCTACTCTTGCTTGTAGCTTGGAAACAGTATTTATACACTTTTTTCCTGTCCCCCATATTGTACAACAATAGTCCATAGTTGATAAAATGTATGCGTTGTAAAACATGATTTTCATATCATCAGTTAAATAATTAGAAATTCGTTTAAGAAGGGCAATTTTGGAATTTATTTTGGAGCAGATTTTTGAAAGGTGTACATTCCAAGACAAAGTATTTTGCAAATAAACACCCAGAATTTTATGCACAGTTACGTTTTGTATTTGTGTATTACTTACGGTCAAATTTAAATGTAAGTTTTTGTGGGTCCTATGCTTATTGCTAGAAGTTAAGATCATACATTTTGTTTTAGTAGGATGTAATAACATATTGTTTAACTGACACCACGTTATAATATCGTTTAAATTTCTTTGAAGTTTCAACTGCACAATATCTATATCGCGATCCGATTCATGAAGAGTTGAGTCGTCGGCATATAAATCAATATTAGCTGATGTTGTTTTGCAGGCAATGTCATTTATGTAAATCAGAAATAGTAAGTGTAAAACAAACTAAAGATATAGATATAAGATAAATAGCGAACACATACGAAAGGAAATGACACAATTTAGACTTTCTTCACATTCACCTGAAATTGAAAGTAATTGACAGACAAGATCGAAAATATAGTTCATGTCCACAAAATGTTGTTTAATCTAAACATATAGGGACTGCTCCAACAAAGCGTAATAAAACAAAGACATATACAACTACCGTCATTATTGGTCTTTGGTTTTCGGGCGAACGAAGTGATGGAGAAAACAATATGACATTCCAAAATTACTTTTGACTTCTCGAACAATTAAAAATTTTGACGGGGCATTTCCAGTATAATTTTCACTTATTTTAACGTTTACAGGCCGTTAAAGATAATGTCTGGGCAAAATGTTATCTTCAACCTCATTGAACCTCTCAACAACACTAACATATACAGCAAAGGTTGCTTTCACAATGATATATATCATGTAGAAAAGCGTGGATGTTAAAGACAGCGTGATTCGTACAGGAGGAATGAAACTTCTTTAAAAATCACAACATTTTGACAATCTAGAACACCAGACGCATCAGTTTGTACAAAATAAAACAAAACACTTTTATACTCATATATATATTAGTTATTTAGCTAAAACATGAATATTTGTACAAAAGTGCATACCATTAAATACAGAAAACGTTCTTTCAATCCCGATACATTACCCTAAAGCGTGCTGGAAGTTTTACGTCAGCACATGTCGATACTGTAGCCCGATCTCCCGTAGATCTACATTTTATTTATTTTTATAATAATAATAATAATAATACTGATAAAGTGCTGTTGTGACAAAGTATCATGCTACCGTGGCAGCTTAATTATTTAACTAAATATTGGTTTTATGCTTGCGTCATAAACTATTTACTTTACTTCTACCGAATCCGTATAATCTGTTACTTAAGAAGCTTTCACTTTGTATAGCTATACTCCGTACAGACAATGGTCAGAACATTCTTTGTTGTCACGGTTAACAGGTCGGTGCAAACTTAATTTTAATGGGGTTTTATTTGCAAAAGCCATAAAACTTTCATTGTCCGTGAAATTTTTTTACACTATCAATACATTTTGTAGAATGCCCTGTGGTCACTTATATGTTACACAATGAAAAAGACAAATAAATCCGACCTGAAATGAATTCCGACAGGTTTTACGCTCTTTAATATTGTACTTGCTGTGACATGTATTTGAAACTTTCTTTTCTCACAACTATGTACAATAACTGAACTACTACAAAATCCACCCGTGCCAGTAACTGTAATTTGTAATCAAAACACTTCTTAATTGTGTGATGGATCATGACAAATTTCAATCCATAAACTAAGCCCAAGTTTGTATAAGATCTGATTGCTTATAGAACTTAACCAAACTAGTATGGCTTTGCACATAGTGACCCGGTTAAGTAATTATTATATTAAGGGGTTTCAGGAAAGACAGTCACGACAAGGACAGTAGCTCTTAGAAGCTTGGCCATAATTATTTTCACCAGTGTTTGTGCCCATCCAATCAAAACTACATTCTGTATTAAAGTTTATGAGTAAACAATGCTATATTTTGATGAAATTTCAATATTTCAAAAGAATACACTACGGGATGCCTGCGGCAAAGGTGTTTGTTTTTAAGCATGACAACAATATTGCGTCCATAAACGTTAAATGACTACTGTAGGTCTGGTATTGATTTGATTTAAACATATTAAGAGTAGTTCGTATAATATAAGAAGTTTGATGTTAATCTTACATTTACAGTACAACATATATAAAAATATTCACTTTGCATGTTTGATTTCCCAATTAGCCCTCTTAAAAAATTATTAATGATACATAAAAATATAACTGTAGATCGACATTGTTCGCATGATAAATTAAAACAGGGGCATCTTCTGTTGGGAGATCTGTGACGTTGTCCTGTCTAACACTCTGTTCTAAGGAACCGCTTCAGTGTTTAGAAGACAATTCTAGACCCTTGTTCAGCAAGTCCGGGCCCTGATCAGCTGATTGACTGTTAAAGCGTGTCTTTGCGTGTTTATGTATTAGGTTTCTATAACTGTACCGGTAAACGCCAATTGTTCATTACGAAGTTGCATTTTCTTTTCTCCCTTTTCCTTTTCAACAATCTCGAAACTCAGCTGATTTTTCTGTAGTAGACCCTTCATTCTTGCATAACCTTCCAGTATTCCGAGCAGGGGGATACTAAACTGTGATATGAAGCCAATTAACATCCTCCTCAACACAGAAAATCTGCTACAATACGATGACATGAAGTTACCAAAGCAAAAGAACAAGAGGCTGTAAAATGTCACAAAAAGATATAAATCCATTTGCCATTTGGTTGCAGGGATGTCCGTAAAACATAGACTCGCGAAGACATTGAGCACGTACGTGCCCGACAAAAGTGTGTTTATATGAAGTGGTAACACGGCAAACTTACAAGACAGGGGTAAAGATGTTCCCCAGACAATATGGTAATGTCCAATAAACCAACGTTTCCTTTGTTTCACAAAGTCTGTAAATGTAAAAGTGCTTTTCTCTTTCATTATGCCTTCTATAAAGTCAAATCGATATCCCTTGTCCCAAGCCGTCAAAGCGAATCTTAAGTCTTCTGCTATGCTTTCCTTAGGGCCGAAGTCAAATCCAACATCTTTTTCAATAGACATTTTAACTACTATAAACGAACCTTTAAGACCAAAGATTGGTCTGTGTAGTAATTGAAAAGCAACACGATACAGACCATAGTCTGTGGAAACTCTCATACCATCCATAAAAGTTGTTATCCAGTTTTCTACTCCACAACCACCATAAGTTATTGTTCCTTGTCCTATATTTGACTTTGGATCCAGAATAAAGTCAGCAATACCGAGAATCACGTTTTCTGTAAGAAGAGTTTCCTCATCCAGATGAACGATCCAGTCCGAGGTAGACAGAATGTTAACATTATCATTCAGGCAGTAATGTAACGCCCGTGCTTTGAATAACGTATTGTTTGGCGTACGAAAGTCTGCGGGTACAACAATTTCTCTCACTTCGTGTGATGGCGGTAAATTCAACACATTATCAGTAACAATTTCAAATTTGAAATTCTTCATTCCCATTTTTCTACATATTTCGAGATTTTTTTTTGTAATTTCTGAAACAAGCTTGGGGTACGTTCCCCTGGTAACCACTCGGAAGCAAACGAAAGGACAATCCTCAGGAATCTGCTGTAACTTAGTCCGTGTGTCAAAAGGATTGTAATAAAGCACTCCAAAAATGTTCGTCAAAATATAAGGAATATTTATATACATCGGCACCTTCAGAAAATACACAAATATAGCAAAAAGATATCCTCTTTTTGCAATAAATTCCTGGAGTGGTGGTCCGTTCTCATTATAGAGCCAGGCGCTGATGCTAAAGGCTATCCACATATACAGCATCAATATACCAACAAAAATAATCCTGGGCATCTGAATGCGAAAGAATAGTTTGGTATTCGTTAACAGTCTTCTGAGCGTCCACATCTTTGCTATATCGTTCCGTCTTTTGCCGGAGTAGGAAATGTCAAAACTGAAGTTCGATGGACTGCGCGCGCAGACTAAAGCAGATTCTATTGTATGCGTTTGTTTGTCAAAATATGGCCTATTTCACTCTGATATCCGATAATGTTATTGTTACTGATTATCCATATATATTTATACAAAGAAGAACACTTTATCCCTAAATCTTTATCCCTAATGGGTTATGAGCTTTGATACTAAAACCAAAATGTAAATCGGTTCTTAAAGATTTACATGTTCATAATGTAACAGGCCACCTACTCAACGTACACATAACGAGCATTTCGTGCATTTGATGTATCTGTAAACCTGACCACGTATACTGACCGACAAAAGAAACGGAACTTTGATAATTCACTTGAACTTAAATTCGGTGCATTTAAAAAATAATTAGTCCTGAGCACAGGTACTTACATCAGCCCTTTGCAACAACCCACTGACCTACTGATACAGACCTCAAACATGTTTTTCGAAAAACGAATCATATGTCAGTAAGAAAAAAATCGAAAAATGTTTGAGGCTCGCATCAGTGGGTCAGTGGTTTGCAGCAAAACGGCTTTGGTGTTTGCGGCACCGTTTTTGTTTTACAACGTTTATTCCAAATAATTATGTTCAAACATCATTTTTCCGAGTAAGTTTAACATAAAACATGTACTGCATTTTAATACGACACAACTCTGTTGTAATAATTTTTGTCCTAGCAATATACATGTTTAATACGATAAATGAAAGAAACGACCAGAAAAAAGCAAAGTGAGAGTAATACCTAGCCTTTAAGCATATCTCGTTTTCCGGGTTATCAGCGATTTTTTGAATTAGTGAATCAGTTTCGTATCAGAACAGAACAGAACAGAACATCACTTTAATAACTCAATACAAAAGCAATACTAAATACTACCCATATGACATGGTAAATATGAAAGAACTGTAATATTTCAGTTAATCTAGGTCTTAACAATGGGGTGAGAGCGGAGAAAACAACAAAACAAAAACAAAACAAAACGCGCGCACGCTTGCGTGCACGCAAGCACACACACAAGCAAACTTCTACTATCTATTACTTTAGTTATCTGCCCGTTTTGATGACGTATTTCTTTACTTAATAATTTCTTTTTTATCATTGTTATCTATTATTAAAATAAATCTAATTCGAATGTTCTAAGCCTGACGTCTATCACACTTACAATAGATTGCGGGGGTGTTAATACATCACTAGTCGGGTGGAATTAGTGTTAGATAATTGTTTCCAAACTTCATATATATATATATTTACAAGTATATATAATTTATTCTGATAGTATCAAAGAAGGGGCATTTTAATAAGTAATGTAGTTAATCCCCTACTTCGTTCAAGTTACAGAATGAGCATTTTCTATTTGAGATTTCTGTTCCTACCCACCTACCAGTTTCCATACGGGGAAGTAATGATTGCCAGTTCTGAATTTAATCATGTTAATAAATTATAACCATTCTTTTTTTAAATTAACAAATATTCTTCTAACTGTTTATTGTCTTTAAATATAGAATAGTTTCTTCCACTACTTGACTCTTTTAAGGATAGCATGACAGTGAAAACAGTTGCGTACATTTTGTCTTTGAGTATACTTATTGTTTAACTCTTGTGTGTTTTGCGTGGTTCACACACCATTGAAGCTTTCTGAGTCGTAAGTTAAGTTTTGTGGCGGGAGGATGTTCCCATCATGGTACATAACACCTGTATGATGCTCAAAAGTGCGAGAGTCTGCGGGTAATTGTAAAATGTCCTTTTTCTAAATATTGGATTAGGTCGCTACGAAGAAGCTCAGCATCGTATTTTTGAGTACATGGATCGTTTCCATGAGCTTCTGAAGCGGCATCTGCTACTGCGAATAATCCACTCCCGAAAAGCACAGTCCATAAATTTAAATAAAATGTTGTCAGATTTCTTTGGTGGCGATACAGCCTGCGGAACACCCTTGGCTGTAGTTCCTTTCAGAACGGGTATTTTAACTGGTTATGTTCTACGAGAGATACCACAAGCTTGTAGTAATCTCTCTACCGAATTATCTAGAAGTCCCAACCAGGTTAGCTAAGTATATGCAACCCATTATAGTCTCCGCCAAACACATGCAAACTCCCGCATATTGTAACCCTGTTTGATCTTGAATCATTCAAGCAGACAATGTCTCAGCTCGGTTATTAATTATACAGCAGTTGTTCTGTACGTTTTCTCTCTTACGCTTTTCAAACATGTTTAACAATCTTGCTTTTCCATAATATTTCTATAACCAGAAGAACTGCCTTTTAGGGTAACGTTCTGGACTACAAAGTTCGAATCCCGGTTGGGGCACTGGAAACTTCAGAAACGCGTTTCTGACCCTCCAAGAGATAAACTGGTTAGAAACCCAGATGTAGTCTCAGGCGCTATTCACCGGATACATAAAAGAACCAAAGGGTCTATTCGCTAGGGTCTGGTACCCGGATTCCCCTGCCTGTATCTTCATCTGTCTCTTCATCCTGCGCCTGCCAGGAATCTTGGTATATTCACCCGAGAAGAAGAATTATCCTCCAGTGTTATTTTACAGATATATAATAGCTCGAGAGATGCAGGTCTACTAAAACCGTGTCCACGCTTGTTTTCAGACATATTCTTTTTAAAGAAATGATTTATATGCCAGAAGATGTACTTTTCATTCTACACGAACGCAAAATTTTAAAAACTTCACGAATTGTTATTTAACTTAATATAAGATAATATTAGACTACCAAAATCACTATTTGCGTGTGTCACGGACGGTGAACAAGGCTACGAAAGATTCTTTACGATTAATTACCTCACCCGTGACTATACAGACCGTCACGGAATATTTTCAAGAAAAACCCGTGACCGAGAACTACATTCACTGGAAATTGACCCGTTACGGGACCTTCGGATCAACGAACCGCCATATACTACACTCACCCAAAATGAAAACTTTACTACACTCACCCAAAATGAAAACTTTACTACACTCACCCAAACTGAAAACTTTACACCGGGTCGTACCGCTTATATACCTCGCGAGAGGATGGTGGACATAATAAGCACCTTTACAAACAAAAAGAAAACTTTACACATTTATCATACAAATATTTAACACAATATTAAATCAATGTATTTCACTCTGACTATTTAAAATAAGACAAATAACAAAGGCGATAATAAGCATAAAAGCAAAAAGTCATTTAGCATGCATAAAATGAGATAACTCATATAGTAAAAACAGACAGTTTATCAAAAACAAAATTGGTTCTCAAGACAAAATATTTTTTTTGCTGTCAGTTGAGAGAAACTAATGTCAAGACTAGAAAACTCAACAATGTTTTATGAAAACACAATGCGAAAGCGAGAGTTGAGACCCCAAATATTCTAATTCTTAAATTACCTCCCTTTGAATTGATTATATAGTTGAATTTATGACCTTATATCTGAAAGTTCTTGTGATGATTTTTAATGTTTTTTTTTTTTTTTTTTTTGATAAACTCACTCTCCAACTGATAAAGTTTTACATTTTAACAAATGATTGAATTCCACCTCCTGTATTGGTGTTTCTTAGCATAGTAGATCTAAATCCCATTATAATCCTGTAAAGTTTTCATGTTGGGTCAGTGTATTTATAACAGAAGCAGAAGAGCCAGAGGAACCTAATTGTCTACAAATTAACAAACTTATTCTCAAGGCCGAACGAAGAAAAAGTATTTCTGTATTCGCCAACTAAGTGGGTGAATGAACTTAGATTTCGCTAATTGTCATACGAATTAAGGTATCTCCGATAGATGCCGTCACTTGTATAATTCATCACGGATTTTTCAAGAGTTCACAAGTTTTAGGTCGTCAAGAGATTAGAAAATGTCACAGGTTTCAGGTAATCCCCGAGAGGTATGAGATCATCTAATTTTATTTACAGTATAATTTATAGTATATGTGCGATGATTCTAACTAATGTCAGGTTTCTGAAGTACCAGAAAATTTTATGTCGTAAAATAGATCAATGTGCTTGAACGCTCAAGACAAATTTTATGCGGTCATGCGTTTGATTAACTTGAAGATAAGACCGCTTTCCGACATCTGCCGGCTTGGATTTTTTTGGAGAAAAATATGAATTTTCTCTTAATTACTACGTGTATCATTTTGTTAAGTACGAGAAGCGTGCTTGGTGATGGTGTACTTGGTTGTGGAGGATTTGTCAAATCAGATGTTGACATAAACTTTTCCGTAGTAGAGGTGTGCAAACGTTCTATTTTATGTAAACGTCATGCATTGTCACGCCCGGCCCGTCACACCTTCGTCGTAATCTATATCATAATCTGTACAAGCCAGGTTTTCTTGGGAAATACGTTTCCTAAAAGTTCACTAAGGTGTGATGATGCACATGCATTCAGTTTTAGTATTGCCATTGTTATATATTGCACACACTGCTTCAATACAATACAAAGTTTATTTATAGGGGATTTATCCCGGCACAAAGCGCCAGGAAAATCCCTGAGAGGGTAACGCCCGTATTTACTTATTCGTCTTAGCGGTAGTTGCATTGACTAAGGCAGTTTAGTTTGATGACTTATGGCTGTGCAAAATATGGTAGGTGAAGTCAGGGAGAATACACATTCTGTAAATAAGTCTTTGAATTATAAGAAACTGATAGAATAAGCATAGGTGCCAAGCGTCACAATCTTTTTTTAGGACAATGCAGGTGCTTGGTGCCGCAGGTTCTTGTTTACTATTTCCGGTCTTCTTTTTTTCAATTGGATCTTTATTTTTAGTTTCATACAATTTTGAAAATGCTGAGCTAAATTGAGAGGAAGATACTTAAACAAAGTTTTATTAACAAAATTGAGAGTAAAATGCTAGAACTTTGTCAGGTAGATCAGGTAGATACATGACTGCCATCGCGTGTGCACTCTTATGTAGTTCCTGTCATCTGTGACCTCTATAAACGTAGATTCTACGAATTACAGTGGTTTCGTCGACCTCCTGTTTCGTCACTAAGGACTTATGTTGCCAGTTCGTCACCAAAATTTTGTATAAGATAAATATAACAATAGGATTTCACACCTACTTAAAGTTAATTACTAAAATTATAAATCAAAGTTCACACAGTTAAATGAGAATATATCATTTACATAAATTACGTAAATTTACTGCACAAAATTTGATTAAGAAACGTATTTGATTTTTCTGTTTAAAAAATTTGTTTTTAGATTTTAAAATAAACTACGTATCTGAATAATCGAATCTATAAGATTTAAATATGACTGATTAAAGTCAACTAATTACTTAATTTGGATGAAAAAAGGTGCTCATAATACCCCGATGCATCCTATAATTACGTGTAACAACAACGTTAATTGGTTTGTTTGATTCCATTTATGTCAAACTAACAATTAAATATACAATTAAATAAGAGTGACAAAACCACAACCTCTTTTGTACACAAAACTCTTGGTGACGAAACAGGAGGTCGACGAAAACACTACCATCCGATTCTACATGTATTTCACACAGATAATCATAGTCGTACTGACGAAGTTTTTCATGACATGCATAATATTTAAAACAGAATTCGTTATTAATTGTAATTGGGAAAGTCGTCCAAGCCAGTCCTTGGAGAGACTTTGGGTAAGACCAACAATCTCCCCATTATCAAATTTCAAAATTTCAAAAATGGTATTCCGATAGATTTTAACACAATGGACGCCTTATGAAATTATTGTCAAATACGTAAGTAGATTTGTATGACAAAAAGTATCTTAAAAAAAACATACACGGCGATTGTGTCAATCAAATTTCCCTCTTCATTTAAGCAATGTCTAACAACAATGGCGCCTTTTCAGAGCTGCCGCCAAGTGTGCGCAAGGCATTATGGGTAACTTTTTCTAGGTATGGTTTTGTCAATTTTTAGAAGTTGCCATTACATAATGTGTATAGGTCCGTGTCTGCATCCAAGGAAAATATCGGTGGTTGCCCACATATCTAATTTCTAAATCATTTCCGACTGTTGTCAGCCATATTGAAATGAATCTAGGATTATTACTTAATAAAAGAAATCAGTTTAAATAGAGTTTTTGCAGTATTTAACTATTTATTGCTCAATGGTTTATATTTTTCATTCTTTATGTAATTTGTGTCATATCCAATTCTGCATCAATTTTTGTAATGCTCAACTTTCATCGATTTTGTTTGTTGGAAATTTGAGAATGTACAGGTATTTTTCACCAACCCACAAAAACGAAATGCTATTCCATAACATAATGGGTGCCTTATAATGCTTTTGTCGAATACGGTAATAGATTTGTTTAACAAGAAGCATCTTTAAAAAGGATAAATAGACGTATCAAATCGATTATTGGAGCTTTGGAGAAAGGTCTTTGCTGAAAATCGCCGCCTGTTGCGATTAAGGTCACGAGAACAATTCATCTATTTACATGACCATTTGGCACGAACACTTTCAGGGTCTGTTCTGATTTGAAAATAAAGTACAGTCAAACTTGTGCTAACGGCCACCTGTTACTAGCGACCACCTGTGGACAACGGCCAGTCTGAATTCCCCCTTCCAAATTTGCTCTAAAAAGGGCCGGGAATAGCGGCCACCTGCCGTCCACGGTCAGCGGCCTGTAAAAAAGCTTCCCGTCATCTGGTCCGTGGTGCGAACAAACAGCCACTGAAATTTTTACAGCTGGCTGAATCAGAGCATTTTGTTTCTTCTAAAGTTGTTTGCACCTTTCATTTTTGCGTTAGGGCAGGTTAGAGTGTATTATTGCTTCTTTTTGGAGTTTTTATATTTGATATATAAACAAGTACATTTGTAACCTGTACTGCCCCAGTCCTTGATAATAATTATGGTGGCATTTTGTATGTTTGGCTAGTTTTCTATGATGCTTACTTGTAATCTCTTGCTTTAATCAATGATATACTTTTTCAGGTGAAGCTGTACACCCCACACTGGAGTATCAAATACCAGACAGACTGTGCTCCAAACACAGGCTACTACCTTATCCCACTTTATGACAAGGGAGATTTCATCCTCAAAGTTGAACCACCAAAAGGATGGACATTTGGTGAGATTTTTCTATAATTTGTTAAGTAATAATTAAAATGCTTTATTCTGCAGGGCCATGTTTAAAATTGCTGTCATTCACAGTTACTCAAATTCAAATTTGCTAAACCAGAGCTTTAAGATCATAATGTTTCAAATATGTTTTTATATAGAAGCATAGATTAGAGTACTGAAATTTTGCTTTTAGCATAAAACAAAAAGTGTTTGAACTGACTGTAGATTTATTTAAAATTATAAGGACCTGAATACATCTTTCGTTTTTTAGCTCGACTATTCGAAGAATAAGGAGGCTATTGCACTTGCGTCGACGTCAGCGTCGGCGTCTGCGTTGGTTAAAGTTTTTTATAAAGTCAAATATCTTGAATACTATCAAAGGTATTGACTTGAAACTCAAACTATATGTTAACCATCAACATCTACACCTGAGGAAACAATCCCCATAACTCATTCATTATATCTGTACTACCACCAAATTTTGGCACTTTGAATATTTACTGTGGAGAGCATTTGAGATATACATGATATAAGAGCTTTGTGTTGGGTTGGTATAGAGATTTTGTAAAACTAATTGCCTGTACTATGTTATGGCTTACAATAAATTAAATCATCTTGGATTTGGCTGAAATCAAAAGTTACCATTGAAAGTGACTTTAACTTAAAGCTTAGAGCTTTTGTCACAGTTTAACTGAAATATAAAGGTACAAATTATTAGGATAGAGAGAGCAATTAAATCAGACACATCAACCATTTGGTCGTTTCTACAAGGATATCAGGATGCATTGCTCTCTTGTAGAACACTTAATATGTGATACTGATAATTATTTTGGCTTCATACTTTTTTTTCAGAACCCGAGAGTGTAGAACTGCATGTGGATGGAGAAAAAGACAAATGTAGCCTTGGAGAAGATATAAACTTTGTTTTCACAGGATTTTCTCTGGTTGGCAAGGTAAGTTGGACACCAAAGTACCAGATACCTTCTCCTGTTTCAGTAAATACCATCGACTGGTTCTCTTTAATCACTCAGAAGAGTATTAAAACTGCAAATATAAGAATTGTGTTTGAAAATTATTTGCAGTATACAACATACACATTTAAAACTGGATTAAAAAGGAAAAAATCTTGAAGGCTACATTGTAATTCATACCATGCTGGCGGCAAGTGTTTCTCCTTTTATAACCAATGCAGTATATGATCAAAAATCAGGTCATAATCCACACTGTTCACTAATATTTAGTCAGTAAATTCTTATCACACATGGGAAGAATAAACATCATCATCCAAATTGAAACAGGGTCAAGTCTGTTTCAGAAATTAACATGTGAAGGTCTAAAGTTGTACATTCAACATTTAGACAAAGAAGACAAAACATTGACTTGCAAAATGTGCAGTTTTCACAACTGGAATGTATTTAATTTAAAAGACAGTTAGTATATAAACAAATTTTATAGAAAAATGTATGTATGTGTTTTAGGTAATCAGTAAAGGACAGGTGTCTGGTCCTTCTGATGTGAAGGTGAACTTGTATAAATCTGGGTCAAAAGATGTTTTACAGACAGTAACTACAGCTGAGGATGGCAGGTACAAAGTTTTTTATGTGTAAGAATGTAGTCATTATATGTATCATACCCTCTAGTTTGTTGAGTTTTACATCAGATATTAAAGCAGTATTTCAGTGATTTACAGGTAGGCAGTTTACCTAAACATCAATTCTTGGGAGTACCTGTATTATATTTCAATCTTCTGTAGGAAACTGCAAAACCTCAAGACAGGTTTAACTGTATTGTATTAAGGTACAGCACCAACTTTGTTTTCAGCTACCAGTTTAAGAAGATAATGCCAGGGAAGTATGACATAAAAGCTGCACAAGATCAGTTTAGATTTGAAAAGGTAAGTCTAACTAATCTGTTACATTTTTATGTGTTCAGTTCGTACCTCAGAATAAAGTCCCAGTCAGTTTCTTTAAGGTCACAGTCATGTTACGTAGGAGATAGATCGGGTCGTACCGACTATAGCCTCTTTAGAGGATGGTGGACCTAATAAGCACAATTACAGAAGTAGAAGATAGATGTCACACTCTTCAGGTTTGAAATGAATTTAAGTTAAAGATTAAATCTTTTCACATTGAACCCAGTGAAATTATTATTCAGTACTTGTGTTTATGTACCTCATGTAGCTTATATCTTTCCTTTCTGGTCTTTGCCTGGCAGATATAGTCTGAAAGTAACTCAGTCTGTAGTGTTAGTGTTGTTTATGCATACCGTACATTTAAATGATCTCCCTGGCTTATTAATTTATTAAACCAACATCATGTTGCTTATTGCAAACTCTTGGTACCAAGGATTCTTAGTGTTATCACAGGCTGCAAGAACGTTACAGAATAGCTAAAGAAGTACAAGTGTTGTCCTGCTCACATTATGCAAGTTTATTTCTGTTTTAGCTTTACCTGAAATATGAATATGTAAATTGTTAGTCTCATGTTGCTGCTTCAGTCTGAGATAAGCATAGAGGTAACATCAGACAACGCTGATGCTGGAAGTAGTTTGGTCATAGCTGGCTATGCTGTATCAGTAAGTATTTACATTAGCTGCTCTTTAATTAAGTGTGTATAGGAGTCGTAGTGACTAGTCCCTGTGTTATCTTTACAGTCTAAGAACTACGCACATAGTATGTACTTCCCATAATACTGTTGAACATTGTGGTTCTTGAACATAAGTGTCTTGGGGAGCGGTGATGTAGAGGTAAAGGTGTCTCCACTGGGGTCACGACCGTACCTCCTCATATGACACCAGTACTGGTTTTTCAAGGAAGTGGACTCGGGAGTGACTCAATAAGCTATAAGCTTTCTTCACAGACTAAAATAAATTAGTATAAACTTGGGTACACTCACTTGTTATGATTTTCATTTAGTCTCAACAGTGCACATGTACCTGTATACTCATTATGTCTTGCCTTTATAAAGCTCATACAGAAATAAGAAGTTTACTAATGTGAATGTATATTTCCTGTAGAAATATTCTGTTACAGGTGTATGGCTGCATACACCATTTTTATATGTTGTTTAGTTTTGTACTTTTCCATACTTGAATCAGGAGAATTATAGAAGTTTTAGAAAAAACAAGTGACCTCGAGAGTCAGAAGGAATAGCAATCGTTGGATGAAACCCTGCTACCAACCATGTCTGTAAAAGATGCTTTAAAGTATCTTACTTCTATTGCCTGGAAGTAATTGAAATACTGTTGAAACTGGTGCTAATTCCAAAGAAAAGAAGGAACTAATGAAATTTTAAATTTGCAGGGAAAAGTGTTCAGTGAAGGAGAACCAATAAGGGGAGTGAACTTTCTCCTGTATTCTTCTACAGTTAATCAGAAGGTAAGCTTTTTTCCTGCAGTATTTAGACGTAGTTTAGATCTTATAAGTTCTAATGATTATCATGAATCAGATAATTAGAGGACAATGTCAGTAAAATATATAAATATGATTTCGTGATGAACATTGCTGTCAAGGCACCTGTAGCCTCTACGTATATGTATATATGAATTAGTTATGTTGGCTGTAGTACATGATTGGAAACCAACGGTAACATGGCAAGTCCTTAGATCAGGATCTATGTGCTTGATATTTAGACGAAAACTTAACCCATTTCATTCTGGATACACGTTTTGGTGTAGTTACCCTTTTCATTCTGGATACACCTTTTGGTGTATGTCGGTCAATTTATGTACTGCATGTATTGTTTCTGTTAAAATTTGCATTTTAATTTCAAAATCAGGCATTTAAAGTTTTAATTTTCTTTATCAGAATTAAATTCTCCATCTTGTGGTTTAACTTCTGAAACTGTATTTTAATTATTGAGTTAATTATAGCGATGTAAAAACTGACATGGAAGTACAAATAATTACACTCATGAAAATATTACTAAGTAAAACTTATTTTATTCTCCTAACTCCATCATTTAACCAAAACATATGATAACATCAATTTAATCTGCTAAATATAAGGAATCTCACTGTGTAGAAATGATGATGATTTATAGCTTTAGGGCTTAAAATTTGCACATTTTATGACCCCCCTTGCAGGGGACAGAAAGCAATGATTTGACAGTTGTAAAAACAAGGTAACTAGGATTAATTTTAATCTGACTTAGGTCATTATGTCAGTTATGCTATTGTATATTGTCCTAGACCACAAGTGGTCACTTAGCACTTGTTAATTGAAATTTTAAGCCCCAAGGGGATCCGGAGCAATCCAAGTTTGGTGATATTAGTGAAATTTTGAAATCGCACTAATATGTATATTTATATGATAATTATCTTAAAAGTGAATGGATTTTAATTTTTTTTCACCACTGAATTAAACATTAAAATTGCAACAGATCATACATTTACATTATTATGATAAGATTATTCCTTCTACCTGAGAAATGGAAAAGAATGTTGATTTTTCCAAAGAAAATTAAAAAAAAAATTATTCCTAAGTTTTATAACTTGTCTTCATGAAATAAAATTTGTCACTTATATTAAAAGTTCATGAATGAAAATTACACCAATGTGCAGATAATTTTATATGCTTTAAAAAAATGTAAACTTTTGTTATGTTTTAAGTAAAATTATTATCATTAGGTACAATCTTTTATTGCCATGCATACATTTTTAGCTCACCTGAGCTGGCTCAGGGTGAGCTATTAGGATCGATGAATGTCCGTCGTCCGTCGTCCGTCGGACGTCGTCCGTCGTCCGTCGTCCGTCCACATTTAGTTCGTTAACGCTCTAGTGGTCACATCTTTTCTTCAATTGTCACGAAACTTGGTCAGGATGTTTGTCCCAGTAATTACTCGGACGAGTTCGAATATGGGTCATCTGGGGTCAAAAACTAGGTCACAGAGCCCAAAAATAGAAAAATCTTGTTAAGGCTCTAGAGGCTACTGTTTCAGTCCAAATATCCTGGCAATTTGTCAGAAAGGTTGTTTCTATGATTTCTAGCTCAAGTTTTAATATGGGTCACCTGGGGTCAAAAACTAGGTCACACAGCCCAAATATGGAAAAACCTTGTTAACACTCTAGAGGTAACATTTTTAGCCCAAATATCCTGGAAATTTGTCAGAAAGGTTGTTAAGTTGATTTCTAGCCCAAGTTCGAATATGGGTCATCTGGGGTCAAAAACTAGGTCACAGCCCAAATATGGAAAAACCTTGTTAACACTCTAGATGTTACATTTTCAGCCCAGATATCCTTGAAATTTGTCAGAAAGTGCAGATCATGATCAGACAGGTAAATTATGAAAGTGCAGATCATGATCAGACAGCTAAATAATGCATAGCAAACAGTGCAGATCATGATCAGACAGCAAAAAATAAAAAGCTGACAGTGCAGATCATGACCAGCCAACATACAATGAACAGCTTACAGTGCAGATCATGATCAGACAGCAAAAAAATGAATAGCCAACAGTGCAGATCATGATCAGACAGCAAAATAATGAGGCCTAGAGCTTAGATATTCAGCATGTGGCAATAATTGACTCTCTACCAAGATTGTTCAAATCCTGACCTCAGGGTCAAAATTAACCCTGCCTGGGGGGGGGTCTTTTGATTTTACATAGGCTTATTAAGAGGATATCATGAGCCAAAGGTAAAAATTGATCCTTTCTGCTATTAATAACCAATGGTAGACAGGTGAGCGATACAGGGCCATCATGGCCCTCTTGTTTTAGAAGTCCTAGTCACAGCTGATAAATGCTTCAGATATTGAGACTATCTTATCTGATTACCTTCCAGAATGAAATGGGTTAATGTAGAAGCATTTTTGTCATCTCTGCATTTTTTTGTAAAAATAGAACATAGTTTTAGGTTGCTTAGATGAATTGAAGTAAAAGTCTTTGATTGTGGTGCTGTTGAATAATCACAGGGAAGTGTAGAGGATAAGCACATGTCTCTCAATATAGAGATCATGTGTTTATTTCCAGCTAGAACATTAACAAGCACTAATTAGATACTGTTATTGAAACAGTTGCTTAATATATTCTTTTAGTTAAGCTGGAAAAAAAGTTGGTATGAAATAAGCAAAACAAATCTGCTGTAAAAATTTCGGACAGGGTATTTTGGCTAAAATTTTCTTTGAAATAAAAGCTTTCTTTTTATTTATTGTTTCAGGATATATTGGAGTGTGACAAGTCAGTTTTGAAAGGAATTGGAAAGACAGAAAAATTCAAACCATTGTGTCATGTGACTTCAGACAACAGTGGAAAATTCACTTTTCCTTGTCTTGTGACAGGAGAATATTTCCTGGTATGATCAGCTGCATTCTGTTAAAAATAAATTTATTATGAATTAAAATAAAAAATATATATCAAAGTGACTCAGTAGATAATTATAATATCTTTAATTTTTTCCAGTGTTTACTATTTTGCTTTTTCTTTTGAAGTGGTTGAAATAAACTTGACAATGATATATAACTGATATTTCAAATTGGATTTTTCAGATTCCATTTTATAAAGGAGAACATATAACATTTGATGTGAAACCTGAGAAGCTGCCTTTCCAAGTTGCCCATAGACCATTGAATCTTGAGGTAAGTACTCTTAGAGCACCTACTTGTTTTTAGTGACTTCAGTTTTGGCCGCAGATCTTAGTGGTTTCTACCTATACTTGCCTATATATACAATATATACTTGTTACTTTCAACTGTCAATCGGACTTTTAACTTGCACTAACTTGTTAGAGTTACAGAGCTGTCATGTTTAACTACAATATTCAACTTCTAATGCATGTAAGAGTCAAATGATATGGGCAGGTAATACAATTTTTCATGTGTAACAGATACCATTTTTGCTACAGTCACATTAGTTCTTGGTTTAGAAAAGGTTCTTGGCCATTATTGTCTTGATCTGTTTGATGCATGACTTTATTTATACAGATATATTTATGTGAAGTTGTGTATTCCAGACCACGTTCCAAGTTGATGGTTTCTCAGTCAGTGGGCTTGTGCTTGACTCTGTTAAGGTAAGTGAAAATGTCTCTACTAAAGACTAAAAAATTTGTGGTTGAGGAACGCAATGATGGTGTGTTCAAGGAACACACAAATTCACTGAGGTTGTGACAGTTTAAGTGAATGGTGTGAAATATGAAGCATAACAGAATGTTGATCAGTTGGAGAAATGGACATTCACAAAAAAATGTCTCTATCTGTCTTCTTGGTTAAGTGAACAAGGTTGATGATTTGTATACAGAAGTTTGACTCACCTCAGAAAGAGTACACATGTATTGACTATTAGTTTGAGTCATGTGAACTACATAGATCATTATTTGAGATGCTGAAAAAGGCGATACTTTTATAGGAAATTTAACATCTGTACTGGATTCCTACCAGTTCTCGGGCGGAAAATGAGCATTTTTGTATTTAGTGTAGCAACAAATACTAGTAAACCCATAAAATTTTCACAGGATAAATTTAGGTTCTCTGATGACATTATAACTTTGTCAGTTTATCGACTGCGTCCTTAGCTTGTTTATAAATGAGGCCAGAAAAGGGGTACAATTTCTGTCTTTAAAACCACATCGGGCAACCAATTATCGGGCACCCACCTTTGTGCAAAGCGCTATTCCCAACAAAGATGTTTAGTGCTTGTTTTACTATTTTAAATGGTACATGTACGAAAAAAAAAATGAAAGTAAATTCTGTCCGAGATAGACGCCATTTAACTAGCATTATTTACATTTATAGTTTACAAGTTCACAATTATAAAATATGGTCAGTAATGATTTTTCTTGCTCATGCTGATCCTTAAAAAAAGAAAAAAGAGTAATCAAAAAAAAAAAATTAAGCGAAGTGTGAGCCTTGAACCCTGACCGCATGGGTGGCGAACTATGATCGTAATCACTCGACCATTTCTGATAGCTGCTATCTACGACCGTTTTTAAAACCACTTATTTCGTTTGATTTTATGTTACGCCTTTTTATGTTTAGATCGTATTTCTTGAATTTACTTACTTTTACACATTTTTATTAAAATAGTTATATATCTGACATAGTTTCGTTCACATCGTCTGCAATATTGATATTTAGTGTACATTTACAAACTGAACCCCTACTTCATCTCAGCACATGCACAATAAAATCAGAAAACCACAACTGCTGACAGCTTAAACTGCTGTTTTAAAAATATGAGAAGTTTGAGTTACCTATTTCAGTACTTAAATGGAAAGAACGATCGTCCAAGTGACATGGTTCCGTAATCTAGGACCTTGAGTACGGTATAAAGCCTGTACGGTACGAAACATAAAATCGCCCGAAGATCTGATAGTGCCCGACAACTGGTAGGAATCCAGTAAAGATAATAATTTTCAATACATTTCACATCATGTTTTACATCATGAGTTGTCATGTTTGTACATGTACTAAAATAGAAGAATGTAGCTCAGCACATTCTCTTGCTTTCTTTCTTGAAGGTTAACAATGATCTAATGATGTGTCAATGTCTTGATTTCTGTTTCCTTGTCACACAGGGCTCAGGTATAAGCAAGGCAGAAGTATTGCTGAATGGTAAACCAGTGACTACAACTGGACCTGATGGTATATATCACCTGGAGAACATGAAGACAAACATGTATAAACTGCAAGTGAAAGCAGACAATCTCTTCTTTGATGATCAGGAGATCAAGATCACACCAAACACCCCTCACTTACCTGACATCGTACCATCAAGGTCAGTTCATACACTTCTCAGGACTATGTAATCATTACGGCCGAGACTCAAATAAATTGCCGTCCTTTGTGGTTGAGTTACTTTAAAAGATTATTGGATTGATGTTAATAAACCTCACAATGTAAGAAAGTTTTTGCAGGGTTTTTTCACAGAGGATGTTGAAACAGCTGTAAAACACAACATACACATTTGACTGTCAGTCTGCCTACAGTTCTGAAAAGAGAAAAATAGTGATACAGTGTATACTGTGATTGTGGTCACCTCAGTTAAGCATCTAACTACCTTAAACCTAAGACACCTCCCTAGAGTAACAACCTCCCTAGAAAAAATTATTTTCTTTCCCATTCTGACACATATGTAGCAAAATCACCTCTCCAGAATAACATCTCTCTACTACAAACGCATTTTTGTGTTCCCAATGGTGCTTGAACCTGAGAGTTTACACTGTACGTGTGTATCCCATTTGGCCATTTTCATGTTCACCAAATTAAAGCAACCACCAACTTTCAGTGGCTACTTTTCATGCATCCTTCACAGGCTGCTTAAGACAGGTTTATCTGTATATATGCTTGAGGGAGGACAAGATTTTTGTAAACTGTTTGTTTATATTGCAGTTTTAATGTCTGTGGTCGGGTAATAATTGACAAGTTTCCCGAGAGTCTGTCTCAGCAGGTCACCAAGAGGAAGATTATTATTTTCCCAGAAGGCAAAGGGTCAGCTGCCATCTCGAAGGAAACAAGCGAGGATGGAAAATTTTGTTCTGCCGTCAAATCAGGAAAATACATTGTCAGGGTAAGTTAGCATTATTCCAGATTTGTTTGTTTTTTTATCTGTTTGATGGGTCGGAAGAGGTAACCCTATTGAAAAATGCAATTTATTTATTATTTTACAGACATTAAGCCCATTTGAAGCATTTTGATGAAATAGTATGCTAGAAGAACATGCAATGAAAAATAATCTCCTTTATGCACATAATGGCAAAATATAATGATCTTCTAAAAAAAATTGCTATCCACCCAAACATTTTAAAACAACTGTAAGGTTTTAATAACAAGTTCAGATATAGCGAAAATCTGGATATATAGAGTATAATTGTTGGTTTTGGTGTAAGATCAGGCGCAGCCACGAATGAAAATAACAACATTTGGTGTTCGAGAGTGAAATTAATGTGATATTACACCGATACCAACAATTTTTCTGTTTATTTTATGGTTAAAACTCTACTTTTATTGAGTTTGTTTCTATAAAATGTCGAAAATCATGGGAAACGTCATAAAAAAACATAGCGCAAATGATGTCATTTTAACGACATCATCGTCGCATGGTTTCCAGCATTAATTACTCTCGGTATACTTTTTGACGTAAATCCGGGTCAAAGATTGCAAAAGTAGTGAAAATAAAAATGGTAATCCACTGTTTCAAAACTGTGGATTATCACTTTTATTTCACTGAGAAAACTCTATAATCCACTGGAAAACATAAAATAAAAGGAACGAATTTTCTCTGCCCGAATTTTTTCTATCATTATTTTATATGAAAATGTTACATGGATGTAACAAACTCCAGATATAAGGAACAAATTAAAATAGTCCCAAGGAGTTTGTAATAAACAGAGTTTACTGTATATCATGTCTCTTTTCTGATTTTATCATTTATTGCTGCAATCTTACTCTGGAGCTGTGAGAATTGTTGTCAGTTCTTTCAATTATGTATTTCTTATGAATTGTACATGATTTAAAATTGCACCCAGTTTAGGTTGTGCCTCTTTAATGCTACTTTTCTGTAGATTTCTTTAATACAAGATGCTGTGGTCCGGAGGTTATACTATAGGTTGCAGTATAAGAGGCTGCTGAATGAGTTTTCTTGGCATTTAAAGAAAAGAAGAAGGTGAGATAAATTGAAACCACATGATGAATTAACAGGCAACAGGTATATCTCTGAATATTCCAGGTTCACTTGTCAGATGCAGAAACCAAGGCAGGTTTGACAATAGCTCCTGTAGAACAGATAGTTACAGTAACCAACAGACCTGTGCTCGATGTAACATTCTCCCAGTTTCGAGCAAAGGTGACAGGTTCAGTTACATGTATGGAGAAATGTGGAGCCATGGAAGTGTCCCTGGATGCTGTTGGGAGGTCAGATAAACAAATCACTCAGGTCTGTATTATGTTGAAATATTTCTTGAAAAAAGTCTGACAGTCGTACAATGATATTCACATTGTCAAAACTTCAGTTTTCAAGTTTAACAGAAAATATATGGATGTATTTTAGAATACTGCTGAAGAGCAGAGCTGTTAGTTAAAGTACTTGTTTTTTCTTGTTTCACTTTGGATTCAATAGTTCCCTGGACTTTTTTCAGGAGATGCTGGTGTATGTTTTGAATGACTAATCTTCAATAAAAATTAAACTTTGGTCTTCAGTAGGAATGCTAGAAATACAACTGAAAATAAGAACACTGTTTATACATGTATGTTACAGACACTGAGCTCACAGAATACGGCAACATTCACCTTTGACAATGTTCTACCTGGAAAATACAAAGGTAAATACACTGATTTTATATGAAAGTGAATTCCATACATGTATATGAATTATCAGATAATGGATGGAGATGCCAACAGATATCTTTTACTGTGATATTTGAAATATTCAGAGAGGATTTACATTAGTTTTATAATTTTATGACATTCTATGTCAAAATTTGTTAAAGCTGAATTTCGATATGTACTTACAGCTACCATAATGAGGGACAGTTTATGTTGGAAAGATAAGACCATAGAGTTTGAAGTAAGCAACTCTAATGTAGATAACCTACAGTTTGTACAGACTGGATATATCCTCAAGTGTACAATCTCTCACCCTATTACACTGGTAAGTCTCTGATAAACATACGTCATTCTGAATTTTATGTATTTTGCTGTCACTCCAGCTGTCCAGTTGTTTTAGACATTGAAGAAATAATTTCAGAGGTAAATGCTGTCATTCAGTGCAGATTTGAATTGCATATACATGTATACCAAATAAATTATACTAGAATTTATATGTGCAGTGACAAAGTTTTATCTCAATATGATACAATATCAAAGAAAAAGACGTGTCAAATTTTTCAAAAGTCAACACATGTCTTAATATATATGTCATAAAAACATGATGATTGGCAAGCAATGTTTTCCAAAATTTCTAGCAACCATTGTAAAATATTAAACAAAGGTATAGAAACTTAAAAAGACCAGGGTGGTTATTTTGCTGTTTTGCTGAAAACAGACAAAGAGTTTATATCTCTGCAGTTTTGCAAAAGTGGCACTTCATTCTTGCCAAAGTCTGATTTATATAACGTGTTTCAGCCAATTATTCGATACAACATGAAAAAACGTGATGAAAAAGTGTGCCTGTCAGACAATATCCATTCATTAGGTTAATATGGATGAGCATAATTTTAAAGCCAATGACATTGACAGCCTTGACAAAGTGTCTGCTTAGCTGTGCTGTTAGTTTTGTCCCGACAGTGTAAGGAATTGTGATGCAAAATGACTTCCATTTGTATATTAATGTCCTGCTCTAAGTTTTGTTGTGTCGCCCTTCGGAGAAAAGGTGATACATCGGGATTGCTTTGTTTGTCCGTCGGTCTGTCACATAAACTTAACATTGGCTATAACTTTGCCATTTCTTTAGATTTCTTAGATTTTGTAACGAAAACTTAATGTTGGCTGTAACTTTGTCATTTCTTAAGATAATGTCTTCAAACTTTCAGTTTGCATTGCTTATGACAAAAGGGTCATTCTGACGCGAAATTTTGTACGTCAAGGTCATACTTGACAAAGTTATGCCTCTTTTTGTACTTAGATTTTGTCACAAAATTTGGTTGTTCTGACAAAGCGTAAGAGGGTGACAAAAGTGTTCTATTGAACACCCATCTAGTTTTAAAAGGTTTTGATGCAATTTTATTCAGATGCTAATAGACCTTGTTTTAAAGGTTTTCAATAAAATTTAAAGAAGTGAGTCACACAGAGTCTGTTATATTGTTCTTGCAGCATTTTGCACAAGAGAAAAAAGAAGGCAGTGTTGGTTCCTTTGAATTAAATAAAGGCAAGAACAGGTTCTGTCTGGCTCAGCCAGGTATCTACCAGCTTACACCAGATTCCTGTCACAAGTTTGAGAAGGATGTCTACACATATGACACGTAAGTACATGTATACCAAATTCCATCACAAGGTTGAGCTATGCTAAAACCGGTTTCAGGGCAAATCGGAATTGGTGTTAAATGATACTAGATAAAGCTCAGTCTGTTGCTGTTGCTGTTGTTTGTATTTTAAATTATCAGAGAATATCTTGTTCTGATTTGTTAAACCCAGGTCCATAGGTCAAAGGTCAAGGTCACAGTAAAAAAACCCTGGACACATGAGACCTTGTCCAGGCGGAAACTTCCTAATGCATTGAAGGATTTGGAAATGACATGGTACAGTTGTTGATCACAATTGGATGGCGTGTAGCGCACAAGACCTGGGACAAAGGTCAAGGTCACACTTAGAGATTAAAGGTTAAAATTGAACATGTGAGATTTTGTCCAGGTGCTAACTTCCTCATGTATTGAAGGATTTTGAATTGACTTTGCTCATATGTTTACCACAATGGGATGGCATGTCATACGCAAGACCAAGGTTAAAGCCGCAAAAATCCCTGCCCTGGTAGGGAGAATTTGGTAGGCGTGTTTATCAGATAACAAGCTATCACTCTTGCAGAGGGACGCTGTACCTGTGCTAAATATAATTGAAGTAAACAAACACTACAGTAGAGCAGAGCATAAACTTTGCGTTGTATAAGCTTTCAGTCCATTTATTCCAAATTGTTTCTTTATAATGAAATGTTGTTTTTTTTAAAAGGACTGGTATTTTGTATGTCATTTCTGGATTTCTTTTATAGCCCACAATTTTTTCAGATGTAATGTCCCTATTTATGTTTCCAAACTGTAATAGAGCATTGTTAAAAGATGTAATGAGTGTCCATACAGTATTTATAATTTTCTGCTTCTTATAAACTGGCAATCCTTTTTTAAAAATCAGTTAGAATTTCAACAGCTCTTATGTTAAACACAGTGACAAGGCACAAAATGAAAAGTTTGTGGAATGGTGCAGGCCTATTTCTATCACCAAATCAATTAATTTCCATTATCAACAGGGTTAAGATAATATACACATTCATGGCATCAATTTCACTGATAAACTTTGGGCACTTTGTAACTGGCATTTATTTTGTTGCCTTGAAAAATTAGCATCAGAAAATAATGCATGGGTATGTAATTATCATGACAAATTAACAAAGGATTGGGTAGTATACTGGTTATGTGTCAGATAAAAAGTGTTTGCACTAACTTGATGAATTATTATTATTATTATTGTAAATCAGTTTCATAACAAAAAGGTGATTACAACTAAATTTCTAACTAGAGGTAGTGATTGTGAATCTCTTTTACAGTGAATTCTCGTCTGCTACAGAATGCCTTGTGGATGATAAACAAAACCACGTGCTAGTAATGTTTACATTCCTCTCTATCTAGGGTTATGACCTCTAAGCTCCTCCCGGGAAATTCAAATTTTTGACAGTTGGGTTTAAACTTTTTTGGAAACAATACTTAGTTGACTTTTATTGAAAAAACTAAATGCACCAATAGAAAGAGAATATTACAAAATACACTTGTGCAAATTTTGAATTTTTTTACTTCTGTAGTTCTTTCAGTGTTTTAAAAAAGGGTTCTCTGATGTTAACCATGTACATTTTATATAGAAACCTGCCCCAGCGCCATCTTCTGGCTTTTATATCCCAGTTGGGGGTTTAATAGGTAAAAGGTCTAGATCACATGTTGAGATTAAAGGTACTAAGTGAACTCATGAGATTTTGTCCAGGCTGTTACTTTGGATTTGGAAATCACTTGAGACAACTGTTTACAACAATTTGATGATATGTCACACACAAGAGCCAGGTCTCTAGCACAGTTGGCAGGTTTGACATGGTGCCCATGGGCATCTAGTTTATTTTATTATGTCATATGATAATGACAATATTGTTGGGAATAGAAATAATTACTTGATTGTTCCCTGTTGAAAATATAATATAGTAGGAGTTAGTCTTTGTGATGGATCTTGTTGAAAGATTTAATCTCTTCTGATTTAAGATCTAACCCTGAGACTCTGACACTGACCGCAGTGTCACATCTAGTCTATGGAGTTGTTAAGACAGAGCAACCAGTCAGTGATGTCATGGTAACAATTCTATCATCATTAGACCAGTCGACTGTAACACTGGGACCACTTACTCTGAATATATCGAACCAGGCTAAAGATTCCAAAAAGGCAGTAACAGGACCTCAGGAATACAGATTTTCTCATTGGACAAGGTAAGCTAGGAATTATTATTTTCCAATAATTAAAGCAGTTGCACTTCATACTATTGGCTATCATGCCAGCTTAAAATGTTAGATATGTTTAGTTTACAAAAATGGACCTTTCGGTAAATTTTGACTGCCTTATTTGTTTATATAATGGGTATGTAGTCTAGTGACTTTTGTATTGAAAGGTGATTTTGGTCAAATGGTTGATCCAAGTAAATAGTAACATAATTGATGTACTGTGTTTATAAACTTGTTTTCTTGTGGAAGACATAATGTAATGTTGTTATTATAGATCGGGAGAGAAGTTGACAGTGACAGTAAAGAGTGCAGAAATGTTGTACACCCCACCAACCATGGATATAACTGTGTCTGGAGGTACAGGATATGCATTGTATCAAGATTAGAAGTTATCAAAATTTCTCTTACCCCTTAAAATACACCATGTCTACTTGAAATATTTATACCCCCAAAACGAAGTTTGGGGGGGTATATAGGAGTCACCCGGTGGTCGGTCGGTCGGGCGGTCTGTTGCATTTTCCTTGTCCGGAGCATAACTTGAAAACTACTTGTTGGAATTCAATACAACTTCATACAATGGTCAAAGTGCAGTGCACAAGAACCATAACTCCATCTTGACTAATTACAGAGTTATTGCCCTTTGTTACTTTTCCTTGTCCGGAGCATAACTTGAAAACTACTGGTTGGAATTCAATACAACTTCATACAATGGGCAAGCACCATGAGAGGAAGTGCAGTGCACAAGAACCATAACTCTATCTTGAGTAATTACAGAGTTATTACCCTTTGTTACTTTTCCTTGTCCGGAGCATAACTTGAAAACTACTGGTTGGAATTCAATACAATTTCATACAATGGTCAAGTACATTGAAAGGAAGTGCAGTGCACAGGAACCATAACTCTTTCTTGACTCTTTACAGAGTTATTGCCCTTTGTTACTTATCCTTGTCCGGAGCATAACTTGAAAACTACTGGTTGGAATTCAATAAAACTTCATACAATGGTCAAGTACATTGAGAGGAAGTGCAGTGCACAGGAACCATAACTCTTTCTTGACTCTTTACAGAGTAATTGCCCTTTGTTACTTATCCTTGTCCGGAGCATAACTTGAATACTACAGGTTGGAATTCAATACAACTTCATACAATGGTCAAGTACATTGAGAGGAAGTGCAATGCACAGGAACCATAACTCTTTCTTGACTCTTTACAGAGTTATTGACCTTTGTTACTTTTCCATGTCTGGAGCATAACTTGAAAACTACTGGTTGGAATTCAATACAACTTCATACAATGGTCAAGTACATTGAGAGGAAGTGCAGTGCACAGGAACCATAACTCTATCTTGACTCATTACAGAGTTTCCTTGTCCATTTTTACTTTTCCTTGTCACAGAGCATAACTTGAAAACTGCTGTTTGGAATTCAATACAACTTCATACAATGGTCCAGCACAATGAGAGGAAGTGCAGTGTACAATAACCATAACTCTATCTTGACTAATTACAGAGTTATTGCCAAGAACAATATCTCTATTTTAGTTTTTTTGCAAGGTATTCTGTTACTACGACTTTCCTCAGTTTATAAAGCAGTCTTTCGGGGGTATTAATCACATTATTGATAGCTCTAGTTTTTTCTGCTGCAGATTACAGTATATAATTGACCAATTTCCTTCTGGAAAAGATAAGTAGCAAAAAAAGCTCAAATTTAATGTAATTAGGTCTACATTTAAAGCTTAATAATTTCTTATTCACCTAAGCTGATACATATATATCTCAGAAACATGATTTATGATATTTATTTTCTGTTTTCAGATGCATGTCCAGGCGAGATGATCAAATTCACAGGAGAAAAGGGTCAGTTTATCATAGGTCATGTGCACCCACCACTAGCTGAAGTCATGGTCACAGTGTATGATAGCAGCGACAGAGTTGAGCCAATAACAGCTCTGACCACTGAAAGGGGAGATTTTAAGTGAGTTAATAATTATGTCCGACATTTTGATGTTACCCTGTCTGTGTGGATGGATGTCACAATGTGTGTCTGCGCAACTCCTCTTTACCCCTGGGAAGATTTCAACCAAACTTCACATGACTGATCAGTCCCAAGCCTAGTTGTGCATTTTGTCGGCATTTTCCAAATAAGTTATTTGAGGTGGAGTTATGCTTGTCGAATTTTATGATGTCTGTGCTATTACTGCTATACCACTCTGCGCATTTCATCCAGACCATACGTGATTGATCAGTACAATGTCTACTTTTGACATCTGGCTATATCTCTAACACTACTGGGTGGCTTTCAACCAAACTTGACATGAGTAATTAGTGGTATAGTTTTGACCTTGACTTTGACCTACTTTCTTGTTACTGTATCACATGTTCAATTATGCAAACATTCAATATATACTGTAGATGATATTGTGAAGTTCCATGCAAGTTGCATTGGTTTGGGGGAGACAATTATGTTTTTGAAAAAAAATTCTTCTCAATTGACTTACTGCTGGAATTAAATTATTTGATAATTTCTTGCAGACATTGGTTGTAATTTTTTTCCTCTCAGAGGCTGAGGCAGAAGTTAGCTGCTGGCTGTTTACATAGCCATAGTGATTAAAATCACATTGTGCGAATAATGTATGCATATTGTCAGATATGTTATGAACACTTACATTTTATGTTACTGGTAAGTTTACTTACATTAATAGAAAACTGTTTTATTTACTCTCATCACTTTATTTAAAATCTAAGAAAAGGGCAGAAATTGCTGTAGTGTTACTTAAATAACTGTTGACCATTTACAAATTGATATGTAGCAGCGCTAAATTTGAAATGTATGTAAAACAATTGATCATAATGTTTGCTTCATGTATATGTGATATGTTTGTATTTCCAGGATTGGTCCCCTGCATAAGGGGTATGATTATATGGTGAAAGCAGAGAAAGAAGGATATGTTCTAGAGAAAGAAGAGGAAGAGATGGCAGTTTTCCGTGCAAGAAAGCTCAGCAGAATTGATGTTAAGGTACTGCCTAACCAGGTGTCACTTGCGAGTAGCTATTAATGTACTGAGATGATGTATGATGTGTGTATGGTATCTGAGGTTTTTTGTAATATTTTAAGAAATCTGATATTTTCATTAAATTATATTTTCAGAAATATTTACTTTTAAAAATTATGTAAACTGATAGACAGAATTCTAGCCATTTACTCTACTTCTACCTTCGAAATAAGTTCTGATAGCATATTTTATAGATTATATTATTCAGATATACAATATTAAATTACCAAACTTTCAAAAAACTATTTAAAGGTAATATCTGCATTTTTCCCCCCAATATTTAGATAATAGATGAGGCAGACGAGGCCCTGTCAGAAGTATTGTTGTCCCTGAGTGGTGGTAAACAGTACAGGAGCAATAACCTTACACATGCAGATGGAACTATGGTCTTCTTAAATCTGGTTTGTACATTTTGATCAGTATGTAAATACTGGTATAGGTCAACAGTTTTTACTCTAATTAGATTGGATGTTATGCACTAGAGCACTTACATAGTGACTATTGGGTCCAAGGTTAAGAGTTATTATACCCTGGGGGGTATACTGGATTCAGCTTGTCTGTCTGTCTGTCCGTCTGTCTGTAGACAGAATCTTGTGGACACTAAATCTCCAAAACCCCTGGTCAGAATTTAATGATACTTCACACTTCACAGAAGCCTTAAGTTGTGCAGGTCCAATAATTAAAGCATCAAATGTTACATAAATTTTATATACTGTGTCAGTGGGGTGTTCGGGGGGTATTCATCACCTTCAGTGATAATACTAGTTTGCTCTTGGTACCTTCACGACTCCTGTCTATTGTTGGTAGTTTCTCTCTATAGTTTTCTTGTCTTTCCACTGTTTTTTGAACATAGGTTTTGATGCAAAAGCAATTGAATAAGTATGTGCTTTTCTATAGTTTAATAGATGAAAGTATAACTTGTCTTGTTTAAGAAAGATTAAAGTAAAACTTGCCTAGTTTAAGACTGGATATAAAGAGATGATTGCTTGAACGTATCTATAACATTTGCTACTTCTAAGATTTGTATCAAATGTAGAAATTCAATAAGTCGAGAGTTGCCATTTCTAATTTCTCTTGACCTTTGACAGAGTCCAGGGCAGTATTTCTTACGTCCTATGATGAAAGAATACAAGTTTGAGCCAGTCTCTAAGATGCTTGAAGTTATGGAAGGTACAACTGTGGAAGTCAGTATTAGAGGACATAGGATTGCTTATAGGTAATACAGTTTAAGTTAATGAAATACAGTTATTATGGAAAAGGAAGTTACAGTTAAAGACCTGACCACCTTATTTTTTGTACTACAGGGATTTTTTATTCAGCATTTTATATAACTATTCCATATTATATGTGTCACAAACACTAGACTTCCTGAATGCTCTTTCTTTTTGATTATGAGTATCGTCAGACATCTTAGTTTTCAGACTTTTTACAAATAGAAACTGATTTATGTAGGATACTAGGTAACTTACTGAGAGTCAAATTCATGTGTATGATATGAAATATTCTGTTTCAGTTGCTATGGGCAAGTTACCTCTCTAAATGGTGAACCCGAGCCCGGAGTGTTTGTTGAAGCCCTCGGCAAAGATAACTGCTCTGTGTACCAGGAAGAGAGTAAAACAGAGGCCAATGGAAACTACAGAATCAGAGGGCTTCAGGTAATTCAGTTGTTATGTGACACATACAGTAAATCATGTAGATCATCTTACTTCTGTTTACTTACATATTCAGTAATCATTCTTGTAAATAATGGAATTTTCAAAACATCTTTTTGTCTCACTTTGGGATCACTTTTCTTGTCCTCCATCTTGCAATCTTTACTAACATTTCTGCAAGCAGGCAACACAGCCAAGTTTACTTTGGCACACTCTTTATAATTATTGTGGTTTAATCATCTATTGCTAATTTTCCAGCCAAACTGCAACTATGAAATCAGGCTCAAAATTGGAGACATGAACAAACATATAGAAAGAGCTGCCCCAAAATCAAGATTTGTAACGGTGAGAAATTTATATCTTTATCTCAAGATGTTTTAACAGCACTTTTGTCTTATAGTTATAGTAGTTGATAGAACTGTATTTTCTTTATTAATAAAACATGCGATGTCTTGTGATGTACTGTTACTGATCATCAATATCAATGTAATTTTTGAAAAGAGAATATGTCACTGAAGCTACTTGGTGACAAAACATGTAACATATACTAAACCCTAATCTGTCCCTTTATCTTTTTGTTATAACCATGTTTACTTGAACACCATGTAAGGAATTGGCTAGTGAAATTTTATTCTACATCTCTTGTTATGACACTACTGGGATTCAAACCCATGAATGTTCACTCAGACAGGATGCTGCATCACAAGGCTGTTGAGGTAGAAAAAAAGGGTAGATCATTATTAAACTGCACAGGTTAAACATGTTTTGTACAAGCTGCTTGGTTAGATATGACTGCCACCATTATGTGTCCATAGGGAAAACAGATCTCAAAAACATGAAATGTAATCAAATGAAAACATTCCCAAAATATCTTTTCTTTCAAAACAGGTTGATAAATCAGACTTTCATGGAGTGAACATTATTGCATTCAGACGGATGAATCAGATGGATATCAGTGGCAATGTTGTCACAGATTCAGAGTTCTTATCTACCCTCAAAGTAAGTCTTATAAAGTTACCAAACCTTCGAGAGCTGTAAATGTATTTCTGCTAGAGAGCTTTAAATGTATTTCTGCTAGAGAGCTGTAAATGTATTTCTGCTAGTTTACCAAGTTGGCAGCTTGTTGGATTCTGCTTAATTATGACTTCTTTTGTGTTAAAACTTCAATGTAAGGCAATTCTTACTAAGGTCAATATTTTGTTCCAGTAAATGAATTAATACTGGTTTTGATACACAGGTGTGCTCTTGTTCTTTAGTTCTAGTAACTAAACTTTATTTTTTATTTAGGTAAGATTGTATAAGGAAGATAACCCTGGTGTTCCAATGTTTACTGCTTCACTCGGAGTTGTCAGCTTCTTCTATCTACCCTCGTTACAGTTGGATGAGGCAGTAAGTTTATACATGTACTTTGTTGTGTATGTACTCATTCGATTGATATAGTTGCAGTGACTTTTGCGGGATGAAAATACTGTTTCACTACATTGTGCTCTTCAGTAGAAAATTAGTGTCAAACTTGTGTACATGGAGATAGTGGATTTGAAGCTGACCTATAGCTGACATAGAGTGCAATCTCAAATCGTTGCCTCAGCATGTTTTAAGGAATTCAGAGCAGTCATTGATAAAGGTTATCAGAACTTTGTTTATTACATGTATATATGTATTATCCTGATTAAGGTATAGGCCGAAACGTTGAAATGCAATAAAACTGCTTTATAAACAAGTTGTTGTTGAAATATCCACCACAAGAACTAGTCTACCTCATGAAAAACAAAGGTTTAGAAAACAAGTGCTGTTAAAAGTGCAGTAATTTAGCAGAGATATTTAGTGCATGGTGATCAATGTGTAAACATGCATCGCTTTCTCAGACTCTTTGACAATTCATGACCTGGATTTAAATTGTAGTAGCCTAGATGCTTAATTGTCCTTGATATGTTTTACAGCCCCATGTATTTATAACCCAGTGGAATCATCAGTGTACGAGTTAGACTTTTTGTACATGTATGCATGTGTTTTATTTGTTACAGCTTTACACAGTACGACTTGAGAGTTCACTGTCAAAGAATACACACGAGTTCATACAGCCAGAAATAGAAATCAAAGCAAACATTTCATACAAGCATATAACATTCAAATTCGAACCCAAGGTAAGAAATTGTTATATAGAGTTTTTATAACAATAACAAATGTAACTTATCTGAATGATAACTGTGAAGATTCCCCTGTCAGTTGTTAGAGCTGCCAGTCGTTAGCTTTACTTCCCAGACTGTCATAAAATGCCAGAGATGGCAGATCTTTACCTTTCTAGTGACCTTTTTGATTAACGCTACTCATTTACAACGCGTTGCAGTTGGGTTTGCCCTTACGCTGTTTTAGCAATCAATAGAGTTACAATCTTACGTCACACAAAGGCGAATCTGAAACTATTAATAGAGCATGTATATATCGGTTAACTCCTCCCCTCCGTACTTTCAATGACAAGGCCAAATAGGGGCGCATGCGATCAGTCTTTATTTGATTCTGACGTCACGTTCTGCCTAAACCGCATTCATGCACTCATTTGATCCGAAAAACGTGGAAAGAAAATATTAAAGTCATGACAGAATCAATATCGGATATTGTAGATATTAATGTGCACTTTATTTACAATGGAGTAGCTAGATGGAACTTTCTCCAAACATACGAAATGGACTATGAAAGTTTTATTGCGTACCTCCACGAGTAGCCCAACTAATTGTGCGCAAGAGCTTTTTGCTATATACGATGGCCGCCCTTAGCAAAGACAGACTAGATGTAACGTCAGTTGTAAAATGGGTCTGTCTTGCAGTCGAAATATTGAGGCTAATCCACGAGGGAATACATGTACATACAAAAAACAGAAAAACACAACAAGCGCTCTCAAAATTAAAAGGTTTTCCCAATAGAATCTAGTGCAAATATATCTAGAGGGTCTCGGCGTAAACATGACTTTCGTACATTATTTATTCGTTTCTCATTTTCCCCTCAAAGCGGACAACCGGGACAGAAAAATCCGCCTGTCCGACGGCAGAAATCCCGTGTCACACAAGTCGGACATAGGAATTCCACACCCCTGCTGTACTATCGGTTGGACATATACAGCAGCACTCCACCAACATAATCGTCACATATAACTTGTTTTTGTTTATTTTAAGTATAAGTAATATGCACAAGTTCTCGTATACGTACAATTTACTATATACATTACTATGCATTGCTACATGTGTACATTAAATGTCTTTCCGAAAACTTCTTGTGAGTTCACCGTCTCGCGTGCATGCGTGAGTTAATCTTATGTCCTAGAACTTTACTAATGATTATCATAATTATGGATATGTGGATAGCCATTGACACTGGAAATAAATTAGTGTGCATAAGTATATCAAGGATTTATTAGTCTAAGATTAGTGTGTACATTTAACTTCAGTGACACTGACGACACAGCGGTCAGTGCAAAACAAAATGTTTGACTCCCGCAGATTCTTTAAATGTTTTCTTTATCATTGGTCGAATGTTTCTGCACCAAAAAGTGAACAATAGCCGAAAAAATTGTAGTTAGTCAAAGAGTTAAACAATGTTTTGAGTAATCGTGTAACTCTGAAGTCATGTGTCCAACATTTCGCTCATGCGTGACACCTGGTTGTAAATTGCATTGGTCAGAGTGCAGTATCCTACACTCATCTTGCGAACTGTAACAGTTTACTGTTAGACATCCAACATACACTTTATGGGTTGGCATATAAAAGAATGGAAATACATGTAAATGTATGAGATAAGGTACAATCAATTAGATAATCGTCCATAAACTACCGGTCCGACTGCCATGCCTGCCATTTCATTTTTATGTCCGAAGTAACTACCTCTCTGTTCATTGCTTTGGAATTTTTTCTCAGACTCAACAACCCGACCCCACTCCGAAGATTGAAGGAAGGGGGAAACCATTGACTTTGAAAGTAAAAACACAGTTCATAAGCGAAAATATCTGTGTTCACTGTCTGCAGTATAGAAAGGAAACTTGGTTGTGATAACACAACAGAAAATGACCGTAAATTCACTTGTATACAAGTTAAGATTTTGGCAGGCAAGCATTTTCAGATGCACGTGATATGTCAGTAGAATACGACACTAGATACTAGTATGTTGGTAGAATACGGCACTAGATACAAGTATGTCAGTAGAATACGACACTTCTACTCTTGTCCATGACCTTGCTTTTGTGGTGACGCTTTGCGAAATAAAGGTTCAGAGTTCCAGTACTGTCGGAGACAAACCTATTTTTCACGTTTACAGATAGGTGCTGCTATATCAATTATCGGTGTACTCAAATATTGATAATTTCGTAAATTTAGTTGGTTTCGTTGACATTTTGTATGAGAAACAGACTGAAAACGCATTTTATGAAAAAAAGCATTACAATATATTTTTGTTCACCAGACGTCATTATGAATTATGTAAAGTTCCGCAAACATAATTTACCTGTATTATAATTCATAAACTTACGACGGACCTGTACTAACGACGGGTACACCCCTATTTCGGTGTCTTCCTTTGTAGTACACTTAAATTAAATGCAATGAATGATACCGTAGCTCAATCGCTGTGATTAAAAGAGATCTCGTTTAAAGGAGTATTAATCAACATTTTAAATAAAATAGTCTAGATCTATATAATTTCTCTCAAAGTCACTCCAAAATACGCAAAGAACCCTATATTCAACCTTACTAAATACTGATTGCCACTTGCATTAAAATACTTAAGTGAAGATCGTTCAGTAGCTTACCGTGCAAGTTTTTGGGCGGAGCAAATTGACGACGTGAACGCTCGTACCTAAATGTCCTTGAATGGGGAGGAGTTAACCTATAAACTAGCTCTAATAATAGTTTCAAATTCGCGCTATGAGTGACGTAAGATTATAACTGTAATGATTGCCAAGATAGCGTGCGGGCAAACCCAACTGCAACGCGTTGTACATATGTAATTGAACCAAGCAATTGATATAAACTTTATGCAGAACTTAAATATACATGTATTTAAGGTTTAGTACTTTTCTGTTTGTTGTTATAGTAACAATTATGGTTATATAAAACTTTGTTTTTTATTCAACTGAATTCACTTTTTATACCCCCGAAACAAAGTTTATGGGGGTATATAGGAGTCACCAGTTGGTTGGTCGGGCGGGGAGGCTGTCTGTTGCATTTTCCTTGTCCAGAGCATAACTTGAAAACTACTGGTAGGAAGTCAATACAACTTCAAACGATGGTCAAGTACATTGAGAGGAAGTGCAGTGCACAGAAACCATAAGTCTATCTTTACTCATTACAGAGTTATTGCCCTTTGTTACTTTTCCTTGTCTGGAGCATAACTTGAAAACTAGTGGTTGGAATTCAATACAACTTCATACAGTTATCAAGTACATTGAGAGGAAGTTCAGTGCACAGGAACAATAACTATATCTAGACTAATTACAGAGTTATTGCCCTTTGCTACTTTTCCTTGTCAGGAGCATAATTCAAAATCTACT